>VBRH01001164.1:0-11089 GCA_014578085.1 Cardamine resedifolia | reverse complement strand
TATTGAAGCTTTTGGACATTTCTCATATCGTATAGGTAAGAAAATGTGTACGTGTACATTCATTGAGATATAATAGTGAAAATAGGTAAAATATGTTTAGAAATCGTATAGATTAAGATAAATATAAATAAATAAATTAAAATAATAAAAAATACAAAAAAATATTTTATATTATAGGGCCTTCGTTTTTTTCACTTAAGACCCCGCCATCTCGAAGCTGACCCTGGTGGTGCGTCTAGTTGATGTAGAGTTCTTGTTCAATATTGCAAGATCTCACGGCCCAAAAGAGGATCAACAACCTCGTCGGCTCGTCCAATGGTAGATATGATCAAGGAATTGGCGTTCTTCATTATTAGAGTAACCTCTTGCACATTACGTAGCTCTCTGTGGACGAAAGATCAATTCTCCAACCAAAGCCCGTCGATCAACCAAATTGTGATCTCTATGTAGGTCAAGTCTCTTTATAAATTTTTAATTTTATTTTCTTTTTTGTTGTATACTACATCATTATTATTAAAGATATTTTTTCAACAATTATGAATTTATTAAAACAGTTCAAAAATCTAAACCGGCGGAACAGAGATTACATAGATAACTAAATGTAGATAAAGTCTCGCACTGATACTGTGTGCTAATTTATCCGCTTTTGAATTTAAAGTACGAGAAATTAAAGAAAGTGAGAAAATTAGGACAAATTTTTCATCCTCACAAGATCTTCCAAGTGAGTCGAGAAAGCATGTCAATCCGTTGGTGTAGATACCATCTTCACCAACTCGGAGGAATTTGTTAATAAAGCAACTTTGATTTTTTGTTGTGCGATCAAGCTTGTCATGGCCCAGATAAGAGCTTCTAACTCGACGTGCAATGGTGAGAGTCACCTACGAGTGTTACATGTTCCCATAATTATTCCCTCCACGTCATCTTTAGAGCAGAACCAACCTAATCCAGAGAAAATATCCGTCTCTTTCCACGAATCATTTACATGACAACGAAACCCTTTAAAAATTGAAGTTTGAGACAAATATAAAACATCGGTATCCTGAGAGATTTGACTACTCTCATCTATCTCTTTAACTTGTGCCGACTCCCAAGCTAAAGCTTCAGATTCCACTAATTTTAAAGTTTCTTGCGGATTTCTATCGATTTTTTGAAAACTTTTTCATTTCTAGCTTTCCATATATACCACAAAATCCATGGAAAACTCTCATCCTTGGAAATTTCAGAAATTCTCCAGAATAAATGATCTATATTTGAGAACAGCGAATTTCCTGGATATCTAAAACTCGATGGACTTTTTGATAATGCCCATACTTGTACTGTTGGCGGACATTCAAAAAGAATATGATTAATTGTTTCTTCCTCCGCTCCACACCAAACACAGTGGATGTCACAATTTATTCCTCTTTTTCCAAGATTCGAATTAACCGATAGACAATCCGTAATGGTTTGCCATATAAAATGACGTATTTTTGGGGGATATTTTAGTTTTCAAGTATAAGCTTGTAGAGGCCGAATGTCTGGACCATAAAAAGGAGGGGTATTACCAAATGAGGGGGTAATTATGTTCCGTTCAATATCTTGATTTTACCATATATTTCCCTGATTTCATAGGATGATGAGTTTGATATTGAAAGTGACTTAAAATCTAATAGGATTATTTTGGGGCCCAAATTAGAATAAGTATAAGGGATGTCACGGGCCGAAGGCGGCTAGGATTAGTTTTTGGAGGGTTGCGAGGCGCATGCCTGTGATAGTCGGTACGGTACAATAGGTTTTAGAAATTTTCCTTTTTCTATTAGGATTGTATAATAATCAGATTAGTAAAAGAAACCTAAGAAATGGTCTTTGCTTCAAAGAAATTCCGTTATATTTTTTTTTTTTCCATTTTCTTAAGGTTTTGATCATATCTCGCGAATTCACAACAACTGGTATCAAAGCCGTCATGTTTTTTAGATGATCAGTTCCATGAAGTTTGAGGTTTTCTAATTCAATGGAATAAGAAACTTTAGTCTCTGGCAAATATGGGTGAAGGATATGTTGAATTAGAACGGTATGAAGAAGGTGCTTTTAGAGAAGAAGTCGAATTCAATCACGCATGATAATTGAGAAGAGTTACAGAAGAAGGTTGGCTTGACAATTCGTACCTATTTTGGAGACGAAGTCGTACATCATGTGATCAATCTTGTTTACTCGAATGAGATTTAGGATTAGCTCGAATAGATGTACATGTCAAAATCACCATTTAGCAAGTTGTATCTAAAGTAGAGAATGTATCTGTTTAAGATGTATGAAGGATCTAATCTGATTCAACATGTTAATCAGTTCAATCAAATAACTTCATATATTGGGCGTGTGGGTGTGACGGTTGACGAGGAGGATAAAGCTATGTTGCTATTGTGTATTTTCTCCTAAATTTGAGACGTTGGTGACTGTACTGTTGGCAAACAAGGAAACAATTACTTTGCAGTCTGCCAATGATTTGCTACTTGGTCATCATAATCGACACCAACATCATGGTGGTGGTTGTAACTCTCAAGGTGATGGGTTGTATGTGAGAATCAACCAGGATAATGGAGGACATAAGAACAAAGGAAAGCAAGGAGATAGCAGGAAGAAGAAGGCATTCTTTTATAAGTGCCAGCAAACAGGGTATTATAAGAGAGACTGTTCGATGAAAAAGAAGCAGAACAGATCTGGAGAATCATCTAATACTGCAAACGTAGTTCACCAAGAAAATACAGTAACAATGGAGTTCAGTATGCTTGCAGTGACAACAAATAATCACACATATTATTGGATACTAGATACGAGTTGTTCATTCCACATGACATCAAACAAAGAGTGGTTTGAAACGTATGAAGCAACAAATTTTGGAACTGTTAAACTCACAGAGGACAGAAGTTGCAGCATTGTTGGTGTTGATCATATCAAGTTTCGAATGCATGATGGGGTCATCAGGATATTAACTGATGTAAAACATCTTCCAGCTTTAAGGAAGAATCTGATATCTCTAGGTACACTCCACAAGAACAGTTTCAAGTATGAGATGGATGATGAAAATTGTGTGAATATACACAAGAGATATATATTACAGTGATAAAGGGTGAGATCACAGTAGGGAATATTTATCGATTACTCGGAAATGTGGTTGTAGGTGAAGTTGCAGCTGTGGTTACGGAGTTGGATAACACAACTCTATGTCACATGAGGTTGGGACATATAGGAGAGCATGACTTAACTGGACTCCATAAAAAGGGTATTTTGGATGGTTTGAAGAGTTGCAAGATGGATTTCTGTAAGTTCTGTGTGATGGAAAGCAGTCCAAAGCATCTTTCAAGACAGAATAACACACTGCAAAAAATCTTTAAGACTATGTTCATTATTATGTGTGGGGGCCAACGAGAGAACAATCATTAGGTGCAAGCAGGTACTTTGTCATCTTTATTGAAGATTTTTCCATAAAGGTTTGGGATGATTTCTTAACACAGAAGTCTGAAGTCTTTGAGAAGTTCAAGGTCTGGAAGGCTGAAGTAGAAAACCAAACAGGGAGGAAGGTTAAGTATCTAAAGTCAGATAATAGAACATAATATATTGATGGAGAGTTTCAGAAGCTGTGTGAGGAGCAGGGAATTCAGAGACACTTTACAGTGCCGAAGACACCACAACATAACGGTGTAAGTAAGATGATGAATCGTTCTATTGCAAAGAAGGCAAGGTGTTTAAGACTGAATGCATGGCTTCCAAAATAGTTATGAGCTAAGGCAGTAAACATGGCGATCTCATCAATAGATCACCATAAATTTCTCTAGAAGAAAAGGTCGTAGAAGAAGTATGGACTGGGTAGATATTGATCTATCAAACTTAAAGATTTTTGGATGTTCAGCTTATGTGTTAATTCCTAGTCACGAAATATCAAAGCTGGAGTCTAATTCCATGAAGTGTATTTTTCTAGGGTTTGAGAAGGGCGTCAAAGGCTTTAAGTTATTGGATATTGAGGTTAGGAAGAGAGTAATCAGTCGAGATGTGGTGTT
The DNA here is from genome assembly GCA_014578085.1 of Cardamine resedifolia. Taxonomy (NCBI): domain Eukaryota; kingdom Viridiplantae; phylum Streptophyta; class Magnoliopsida; order Brassicales; family Brassicaceae; genus Cardamine; species Cardamine resedifolia. Next base: position 7,058 of record VBRH01001164.1, on the reverse strand, counting down.
TGATGAGAAGTACATGCTACAACATGCAAGGAAATAACAAGTGCATGTGACCATTGAGGATCATACTAGTTATGAGATAGCAGAGGATGAGGAAGATGAATCTAGCAATACTAGACCGGAAGGGGAAGGCAATGAGCAGTCTCCTAAGGTGGAGCAAAAGAGTGCTCAGAAGAGAAATCAAAAGAAAGCAAGTGGGAGTTTGACATCCAACATAATAAGACGTGAAATCAGGGAACCAATCAGATACAGGTATGAAGAAATGGCTAACTATGCATTTTCCATTGGTACATATAATCCTTATAATTTTTGTGAGGCTATAAACAGCCCAAAAAGTGAAGAATGGATGGGTGTTATGAAAGAGGAGACGAAAAGCCTAAGTAAGAATAAGACTTGGGATCTCGTTTCACTCCTGATTAGGAAGAAACATGTTGGTTGTAAATGGGTCTTGAAGAGGAAAAAAGGAGTCTCTAACAAGGAACCAATGAAGTTCAAGGCGAGACTAGTAGCAAAAGGGTACTCACAGAAGAAAGGGGTTAACTATGATGAGATTTTCTCCCCTATTGTGCGACACACCTCTATTCAAGCTATGTTGGGACTGGTAGCTTGCTCGGACCTACATCCAGAATAGATGGATGTGAAGACAGCGTTTCTCCATGGAAAGTTAGAGGAAGAAATTTATATGGAGCAACCGTAAGAATTTGTCAAATAAGAAGAGGAGAAGCTTGTATGCAAATTGAAAAAGTATTTATACGGATTGAAGCAAGCTCCTAGGCATGATACAAACGGTTTGACATTGACATGTTGCAGATAGACTACCAAAGATGTGAGTATAATTTTTGTGTCTATGTGAAGAACCAATGTAATAATTTTTTCATATTCTTACTATTGTATGTTGATGATATGCTTATTGCTGGAATCAACATAGATGATATTGTTAAGCTAAAGAGGTTACTGATAGGAGAGTTTGAGATGAAGGATATTGCTCTGCTAAGAAAATTATAGGGATGGATATTCACATGGATAGGAGTTCTAGGAGATTGTGGTTATCTTAGAAAAGTTACATTGAGAAGGTCCTAGATAGGTTTAACATGTCAAATGCAAAGCCTGTTTCTACTCCTTTAACGAGTCACTTTAAGCTCTCAGCGTCTCAGTTTCCTAAGACTGATAATGAAATCAGGGATATGACACAAGTTCCTTATGCTAGTGTAGTTGGTTGCTTGATGTATGCTATGGTTTGTACGAGGCCAGATTTGGCTTAAACTGTTAGTCAAGTCAGCAAGTACATGTCTAATCCTAGGAGGCAGTATTAGGATGCACTTAAATGGGTTCTCAGGTACTTGAAGGGTACAACTGACTATGGTCTCATGTTTGGGGTGAAGTTTGCAAAGCTGGAGTTGTGGGTTTTGTTGATTCATATTATGGAGGAGATCTTGATAACAGGAGGTCCACTACAGGGTATGTCTTTACTCTTGCAGGAGGTCTTATATGTTGGAGATTTGTTTTGCAGTCTATTGTTGCAATGTCCATTACAGAAGCGGAGTACATGGCAAATGGGAGAGGCATCTAAGGACACACTATGGGTTCAAGGAATTATAGTGGAATTGGGTGCTGAGCAAAGTGGAGTTCAACTACATTGTGATAGCCAAGTGCAATATATTTGGCGGAGAATCAAGTGTATCATGCAAGGACGAAGCACATTCAAATCAGATTTCATAAGATAAGGAAGTTAGTAGTTTCAGGTGAGATCTTATTGGAGAAGGTGCATACGTCAGAGAATGCAACTGACATGTTAACCATGCCAGTCATAACAGATAAGTTCAGACATTGTTTGGATTTACTTCATGTCTTCCAATGCTAGAGGAAGATGAAAGGCAACCCCAGAAACGAGCAAAGGGTCGCATACAAAATAGATTTTTCGTCAATGTGGAGTTTGTTATTCAAAGTGACTTAAAATCTAATATGATTGTTTTGGGACCCAAATTAGAATAAACATAAGGGATGCCCAAATTTAAATTTGAATAAATTTTGGTTAAATTGCACAAATATAACTAAAATTTTTTGGATATCTTAGTTATTATATATATTTTGATTAATTTAGCCTTAAAATAATTGATATATTTTGGTTTATAATTGTAATTTTAGATAATTGAATTATATCATGTCTAAATATAATCAATATTTATATATATATATATATATATAATTATTTCGGATATTTCGGGTATCCATTTGGTTATCTGTTCGGGTCGGGTTCAGGTTTAAAAGTCTAGGATCTGTTTGGATATTTTAAAACTTCGGGTTAGATTTGGTTCGGATTTTTAGGTCGGGTTCGGATTTGGGTTTTGGGTCTGGATTTTTTTCCCACCCCTAAATGCAATGATGATTGTAAACATATTTTTATCGATTTTCGGTTGTTGCAATTTATTAGGAATTAGCCCTGGATATTCGGTTAGTTCGGTTCAATTCAGATTGGTTTATTCGATATTCGGTTTATTTTGATTTAAAAAATTTCTCCGAATTAAACCGAATAAAAATTTGGTTCGGAAGTAGGTTTTCTGGGTTCGGTTAATGGTTATAAAATTGATTCCGAGCTAAACCAAATTAAAAAATTTCTCAGTTTATTCGGTTACCAAAACTAATAGGCTTAAAATCATATTTAAACCCAATTTTTTTGTAAAACTTAAAAATAAATTGCCAGATATTTAAAAGAGTAAGTAGCCCAAACATTTTGTTTTTAAAGTAAATGAACCTAAAACAAATAATGGTCCAATTAAGAAGAAAGTGTAGAGGAGATCTCAGATTTGAGAGTTGACGGCGACGAAGTGAAGATGGGTTTGATGAACTACGATAACGGAATGAAGGCGGCGACGGAGGGAAGACACCGACGGAGTGAAGAAGTGAAGGTGGTGACGGAGTGAAGACACCGTCGGAGTGAAGAACTGAATGCGGCGACGAACTGAAGAAGAACATCGGCTGAGAGTGGAGAAAAATAAGATAAGAAACGAATGAAGAAGAAAGAGGAAGAAAAAAGGTCGAAGGAGAAGAAAGAAGAGGAAGACGATCGAAGAAGAAATGAGATGTTTCTTTAGAGGTGTATAATGATTTAGATCTAGGTTTTTAGTTTTTATATGTTGTTCCTTTAAACCGAAAAAAATCGATCGGTTATCTCTTACCGATCCGATCTGAAAACCGAACTCTAATTTTAACTGCGTCAATCGGTTTACTCCCTTGTATCAATTGAAATCTGAAATCGATCTAATTCGGTTCGGTTTGATATGATCTGATTAAACCGAACCGGATGCCCAAAGCTATTAGGAATTGTAAGGTGTAATAATTTTTATAGCTTCAGACTGGAAACTAGAAGAAATGAAATGCAAGTGTATACCAAAAACATTATTACTTCTTCATAATATATGCAGACTTCAACAAATCCAATTCTCATGAGCTTCGAGTTCACAGATCTTGAGGTGGAGATTCCTGTAATGTTTTTCTTTTCTCATATTTGGTCGATATAAACAGCATCAACATCATCAAGTTCTAGTAATTTCTGCATTAGCTCTTTGTTTAATTCCCTGGCCTCATCATCCACCTGAAACAACCAACAACAATTCCAAGTAATCTGAGTGAATGAAAAATGAATAATAATAATAAAGTTGCGGCTCTTATTAGGCAGAAAGATAAAAGTTAAAATGACCAAATCTCTCGATCTAAGTTGATCTATTTTAGATATATATCCTGTAATCACAACCACCAAGAACCAGAGGTCATAGGGGAGACATGAGCTTTATTGCCACTTCCAATATTGCTTGTGTAGCATATTCAATCTACAACGTATTTACTACGCTAAGAGAGGGTAACTACATGTTGACGATAACAACTAACAAGAATGAAGGTTAATTACCTCAACTGTTGTCAGAGGGAGCAGTTCAGAGCCATTGTCAGGCTCGAAGTTCACTCCTTCATCACGTAGCTTTGATAATATCGTTGAGTAGTTCTCAGAAGTAGTTACAATTTTGTAGTACCTGAACAAATATAGAGACAAGAAACAGATGAAACAAAAGAAGAACAAAAGGTGGAAATATATGCTGAGAACTAAGGTTTTCAAAGAAATTTATACGCATATTGTGTATACCTTTCTTCCTCTTCATCAGAATCATCTTCATAAGTTGGGGGCTCTATAACATCCTCTGCTCCAGCATCTAAAGCAATAATAAGGAGCTGATCTTTGTCAGCTTCTGAAACCTTTATATTCACTACCCTAACTCGTCTAAACTTGAACATGACAGATCCCGAATCAGCCATTTTCCCCCCATAATCCTTAACAACCGATCTAACAGCTGCCACTGATCGATTAATTTTGTCTGTTAAGACCTCGACTACCATACTAACTCCACCATAGCCATATACCTAAAGCATAAAAAACAAGTTTATTTTAGAGTCATCAAATCTTATAATTGGACCCAAAAGAAATTGTAACGAGGAACTTGCAAAAAGAAGTCATCGCATTGAACTAGGTACTGAGGTAGCGACGTCGAGTTAGGTTCAGTAACCACATACTTGGTCAGGTTTAGTGATGATCTAAAACCAATTCATAGGTTTTAAATTACCAGCCCATTTCCCCCACCTTACTACGATGATACACCATAACATCCCTACTTGCAAACATAAAACTAGAATTAAAGCTCGTAACCTAACCTCATAAATCTTTTCCATAAAAGCTTCTTGCCCTTTCTCAGAAGCCCTTTTAATATTACGCTCCACAATGTCCTTTGGTACATCCAGTTCTTTTGCTTTATCAAGTATGGTAGCTAGAGCCGTATTTGAAACTGGATTTGGACCACCTTTCTTCACACTGCATGATGATAGCCATAGGTCCATAACGAATTACGAAGTTAAATCCAAAAAACTAAACACAGAAGATGCAAGTTGACGACTTACGCAGATACAACCTCCTTGCCAATTCTACAGTATAACTTCGCCTTCTTCGAATCTTGAGCCCCCTGTATTCACAAGAAAATTCAAGCTCAAAGTTCTTAAATACAACAACATAAGTATTTACTACTTCACAATTGCTAAATTCCATACTACATTAGCAAGAGGAAAGTTTCATAACTTGCTTAACGATTTAAAAAATGATACATAGACACTTATTTTGTATAAACCCGCACTTTCTCTGAGGCATTTCATCAAACAAGTGGTAGGCATCAACAATTACCAACTCTAGACTCTCCAAAACCACAAAATTGTTTATTCCAGAAACATAATCATCAAAATTGGAACTAATTTATGATATCATCAGAGCTTAACAAACCTTTCGGCCAGCGATTTTGGAAGAACGACGACCCATACATAAAGGAGTTGAAATCGAAATCTTTCGAACTTGAAGGTTGCGGAAACAGTTCTGGTCATCTGATTGTAACGTTGTGAAATGCGAAGTAGTATAAGGAGAGATTGAGGAAAGAGAAGAGATAGAGTTCTTCATTTGTAGAAGACGATGGTTAGTAGAGTTGAGAATGGATCTTGAAGAGACGCCATTGGAGAATCTGAGGAGGATTACTCTCATGGAGCAATGGGAGGCCATAGTCTTCAAGGTGTTGATGGATTGAGAATAGAGGGAATGAGATAATCCAGTTTTGCAACTTCTTTAGTACGCCTAGTGAATAGTATCCAATTCTTAAATCTAAATTAAAGTTCTCAACTCTCAAGGTAACATTATTTTGGGCTTTTAATTACGCTAATATCGAATGTTTATCTATCTTAAAAGATGATGGACAAGTTGTGTTTTTAACATACTTGCAAGCATAAAAGTGTTTGTTAGTTTTGATTTATATTTTTAAAATGATTTGTATGTATTATTTAATAAAATAATATTTAACATAGTTAGAATACTGATTTACACTACTTTTCGGAGATAATAATTCTACAACATAAAATAACAATATAAAATATTTTTTTTACATGATTTGATATGTCTCTAATTCATTATTGGATTTTAGAATTGTCAAAGGTTTGCTCTCCCTCTCTCGAGAAACGCTAGTAGCCACCGGCCGTTTTCAATTCTAGATCTTTGATCGGTGTCCCGCGGCTTAGTTAGTGTCGACATTGGTTCTGTTCTTTTTATCAGGTTTCTATCGCATCCGAAAATTTTATTTTAGGTTTTATAATTGGGGTATTTTTTAAGGAGGTTTTCGTTATCGTTAGTTTGTTTTGCACAACTTTCTCGTTAATTAGCTGTCGAAGATTCTCTAGAAGTGTTAGATGTTCAGCAGGGACATATGTATTGGTTTTTTCTCGTGTTTTATCATCTTTCTCTTGTTTTGGTTTAGGTTCTTGAGTTCTCTTTAAATTTTGTGGACATTACGTTGTCCGTCGGATTAGTTATTATGGATATGGTATTAACCTTTCCCTGTTTTTTTTTGCTTCAACTGACGATGATTGTAAGAAACTTTCACTTCATTGGTTATATATTCTTAGATGAAAAAAAAAGAAGGCTATGTGATGATATTGACAAAGATCTTGATCGGGTTCGGGTATTTCAGGTAGAGAAGTTTTGTACCCATATAGATACCATAGAATTTCGGATCAGGTTCGGGTCGGTTCAGATAAACAAAATTGTTACCCGTAAAAAAACTCGAAATTTTTTGGGTTTAATCCAGTTCGGGTATAATCAGGTATATTAGACACGAATTTAGTAATTTTACCCGAAATACTGGAAAATAGTACAATAATACCTGAAATACCCAAAAATGTTTAAAGTCTAAACATCCAAAATTTCCAAACTGTCGCAAAAAAAGTAGCCACAAAGATGTTCGAAGAAAGAGGGAAAAGTCTGAAACATTCTAATCCAAAAGAAGCAAGAACATGTCTCTAAACCAAAGAATGGGTAAAAAAAAGTCTTACTTTTTACAAAAACATTTAAAAAACTCTCAATTTTTTTGTGGGTTTTAAGCCATCACCTTTTAATAAATGGTAAAATAAATCTTAAATATTATAAAAACTAAGTAAAGTATTATACTAAATTAAAAGAAACAAAATTAGTTTGTGATTTATTTATTTTT
>VBRH01001163.1:23030-44054 GCA_014578085.1 Cardamine resedifolia | reverse complement strand
GTGATCGAGTCTGATTTCTTTCGTGTAAACCGAACGTAGGTAAAATAGAGGATTTCATATTTTGATTGTTCACATGATTGAGGTGATAGTGTTGTGAAATATTTATATATGTATATATGGACTTGGCGGGGTACACAGTGGCGTGTTGGACACGGTCAAGCTGCGTATTACCGGAGTCGAGTAGTGATGCCCCGACGGGGGATGTGATTGGGCACTATCCCATAGTGAGCCTCGATGGAGGGTGTGAGTGGGCACTATCCCATGCTAAGCCTCTACGGAGGGTGTGAGTGGGCACTATCCCACACTGAAGCATATACGGAGGGTGTGACAGGGCACTATCCCTTACCTAGGACCATTCTTTGCTTTTTTGTGGGTGCTTTAGGTGCCGTGTTTGTTACATGTTCTAGGGCTAGACTTATCGTGGATGTGGTGAAGCCGGGTATACGGTCTTGCGTGGCCTAGCATTCACACACCTCGTTGAGTAACTCCCCTGTTACTCATTCCTCATTTCTTCCCTTTCAGGTGAGCCACACGAGTAGTCAGAGACGCGAGACAGTGGTGTGTTTTGGGGACCGGGTGTTTCTTATTTATATTATTTTTTTTAACGATGGTTTTTATGTTATTTTTTATTCACATTTGAATATCGAGATATTTGGTGTGAGTTATTTACTTTGGAGTATTGAGACTCGGTGTTGTGTTTTGGGTCGAGTGGGACCCGGAGTGAGTTAATAAAATGGAATATTTTATTTAATGAGATTATTTGAGTAGAAAGTTAGGGTTCGTGGCACGTCGTTCTCAAGAAAGGATGAGACGGGTGTTACAGTTTAATTGCAAATTCTTGTGAACTTTGAATGTGATCGATTCCTCTCTTCAATTTCCGATAAAGCTCTTCATCGGAGTTGTTTCCTCTGGTCTCTTACAAAAGTTTTTATATGCAACAAATTCATGAACAAAGCCTCTTGTGGCTTTTTGATTGCTCTAACATGATGAGAGAGCGCGCATTAAAGATTGAGATTTTAAAGCTTAACCCTCTTACATGTTTATGCATTTGATCCTTTAGTCTCTTGTGGCTTCGTGATTGTTATGACACGATGAGTTAGCTCGCATTAAAACTTGTGTTGAAGTTTTGGTTAAAAAAATATTATGACAATTAATATATTATTTTCTATAATGTCTAAGATTTTGTGTGACTTGCTATTTAGCTTACAAAGAGAAGATATGGGTGATAAAATCTTTGGTTTTGAAGTGATGTTAAAAAAAAAAGATTTTGAAAGTTTGCTGAATCATCTATGTAAATCCACCAGTGAGCAACGACCTTTGACTTGGGCATGTACATTTAAAATTTTCAGCTCTTCATTTATGAAACTAAAATTCTGCACTTAAAAATTTCTCGTAGAGCCCTTAAGTATTAGAAAATTTATGGATATGACCACAAATGTCTAAAGTAATAATTTTCTTTAAAAAAAAAAACTAAATATGAAATTAACCACAAACGAAACCGATATTTCAATTTTAGAGTATATGGAAAGTATAGTTGTTACATTTTAAAACAAAACGAGGTGAATAATGAAATAATTTCTTACATAAAGTTTACGAAATTATGTTAAGTTGAGTGATACAAAAAAATATGACCTTAAATGGTGAGATAGGAATGATAATTGGTTTTCATATAATTTTCTGAAAAGAAATAAGACATTTGCTATTTGACTATCTTCTTCTTCTTCAAAATGTTAAAAACACACAACTTGTGTGTAACTTTGAATGTTATCGACTCCTCTCTTCAATTTGGTGGTGAGGTTCTTCGTCATAGCTTCTCCTGTTATCTATTACGAAAACTTTTACTTGTAATAGATTCATGAACATAGCCTCTTGTAGTTTATTTATTGCTCTGACCCGACGAGTGAACTCGCATTAAAGTTTAAGACACTTTAGCTTAACTCTCTTACATATTTATGCATTTGATCCTTCATTCTCTTGTGGCTTCTTGATTGTTCTGACATGATGAGTTAGTTAGCATTAAAAGTTTTGGTGAGTTTTTGGTAAAAAATATTATGACAATTGATATATTATATTTTTATAATTTCTAAGATTTTGTGTGATGAGCTATTTAGCTAACAAAGAGAAGATAAGGTGATAAAATCTTTGGTTTTGAAGTGCTGTTAGAAAAATGATTTTGAAAGTTTGCTGAATGATCTACTGTAAATATAGTCACATACAATATTCATATTTTTATTATATATGTAACCGCCCGACAAAAAAGAATAATATATGCAACGATCTTAGAGTTGGGCATATACATGTAAATCGATCAGCTCTTAATTTGTGAAATTAAAATTCTTCACTCAAAAAAAGTTTCCTTACTATTCGAAAAACCGAACTCATATCCGAACCGAACCGAACCGAGAACCAAATGGGTATCCGATATACCTGAACTATAATTTTTTTTTTATCAACTATAATTTATAAATATACCCGAACTCTAATTATATACCTAAATATATTAACTATATATATACTTTATATAACCCAATTACTCAAAATTACAATTATAAACCCAAAAATATCTATTATTTTAAAACCAAAATATCTAAAAACCCCAACCTAACCAAAATTCAAAAGTTTTTACTTATATTTGTAAAAATTTAACCAAATTTTATTCAAATTAAATAAAATCTGATTTTTTCCCAATATTACGAGTACCCGAATCCGATCCGAACTCGGATGGAACCGAACCGAACCGAAAATTATTAATACCCGAATGGATTTTAAACCTTCAAACCTGAAAGATCCGACCCGAATCGGAACTCCCAGACTTACATAGCTCTTTTGGGCTACTTAATTCATCTGACCTGATTAGTGAGCTCATATTGAAGGTTGAGAGTTTTTAGCCTAACGCTCTTACATACTTATGTATTTGATCCTTCATTCTCTTGTGGGCTTCTTAATTCCTCAGATGAGTTAGCTCACACTAATGTTTGGGACATTTGGTTAGCATGATTAGTTTGATTATTGAACCCGGTTTGGTCTAGTCTGAAATTATTACGGTTCAACAACAAAAGAAAACCGAACTTGTTCACTATGAACTGCAGATTCCGGTTCAATGTTCTTCTCTTTTAAGAATTCAGAACAGTTGACTTGACATTCAATAGCAAAAGAGTGAAAAAAAGATGAGACAATAAGTTAAATTTTAGATATGTCCGGTTTTGACATTTTCAAGAATGCCATCATTACATAATAAAGCCTTCTCTTAATTTTTGGTGATGCATCAAGCTTTGTCGTCATGGAACCACCACCTAGTCTCCTTAGGAGACCTCCCATTCTTACAGTTCTTCACGTAACGGTCGTTATCCGCAGGGCGTTGCTGCGATAAGGCAGGATGCAAACACATTAACACGTTTGTTACTGAGCTCATAAATTAGGAAAGAGGAAGAAGAAGAAAAAGAAGGAACCTTTGCGGGTGAACTCGATAGCATCGAGAGAATGCTCATACAGACTGAACTCACTGTCATTGCCGGTGACCATGAGTCGTATAGAATATCTGCAAAAACAGACCACACAGCTTTATATCCTCAAAAGGTATCACTAATTCTCCAAAGAGATAACCAGATTGGAGCGGAGAGTTGCATACTTTAAGATTGAGTATGAGCTTATGATGATTTTGATTAGAGTCTAACTTAGATGCAAAGGGAGAACAGACACATTAGCTCAAGCTCCATAGCATAGTCAGACATTACATGTACGAAAACAGACTATGATTTTTCAGTAAGACTATGATTTTACTAAAGAATCCAGCTTACAATCGAAAACAGACAATTCTTCCGCGATTTGACGTATGCTAGATGTTTAAGCAAGAACAAACATGGAGGACTGCTACAACAAGTCCAAGGAACTCTCTCGCAGACATTAAGTATCAGACAGACTGTGAAAAAGAAACTACGCGCAAGGTATATACAATAGAGACATTTTGGATTGTACCAAAGAAAACAAAAAAATCTCTAAATCCCACAGCACACACTTGGTCAACAACCTTGGACAATAACAATTATCAATGATCACCAAAATATCTTCAAACTCAGAAACTTTCACTCTCATTTCGCCAGAAAACTATGATATGTCGATACTATTCGAATTCTACATTACATATCCTAAAATCAATTTAGACAACGTCTAGCATCATTTCACATTAGCAGCAAGAAAAGTTATGCAACTCTTGGGGGTAATACAAGTCAGATAAACACCCTTGATGTGATCAAAACAAAAGATAAAGCATATGAAGAGAATAATTGATTCGCAATGAGATAGCAAATACCTAAACAAATATGTCCATTGCTGTAAATATGTGGATGTGATGGTGCCGGAGGAACAAAAACTACCTGCTCAACACAACAGAGAAAAAATTCTCAGTCATACTCCAAACATCAAGAAACATTCACAAAACTATAACTAGCTCAATCCACAGATACACCAAAAACCCAAAAAGACAAACACTTTTGACTCAATTAGTATGAATTACAACATATCAAAGTATCGCCAACAATATTATCTAATTTACACAACCAAACACAAGAGTTTTTCTAAGTCATACTTCTTCACTCATCAATAAACATTACATAAAACCAAAACTAAAACTCCATCCAAAGATAAACGAAAACCCCAAAAAAGATAAAAACTTTGATTCAATTAGTATAAACTGAATCATGATAAATCCATAACAAACCATAATATCTAATTTACACAACCAAACACACAAAAGTTTAAGCCCTTAATCAAACCCATATCTTAAGACAACCTAAGGGAAATTTCAGATGACTTGCCTGAGGCGATTCCATAGGGTAACGTTCAGGAAATTCAACCTGAAGCTGATAAGTCTCATTAGCGTAAAGCGTCCCCGGAGCTCCGGTAACATCAATTATCCATCTTAGATCACACCAAAAAAAAAACGAAATTTACATAAAGAAATAATCAAGAAGAGACAGAGAAAGAGAGAATAAAAAGTTTAATACTTTTGAAGATTATCAGTAACTTTGTGACTAAATCCAATGGGAGGATTTAATTGCCATTCTGAAAGCTCTTTCTGCAACCTATTACACGCGATCTTGCTTAAAGCCTACGCATGATTTAAAATAATTATTTTCAGATTTAATTATCTGAAAATTAATAGAGATATATGAATTTGAAGACATGCGAGAAAAAAAGAGAGACCTTGCGTGAAGGAGCGGAAGAGCTGCTGGTCATGGCGGAGAGAGACGGTGAGAAGGAAAGAGAGAATTTGCTCTGTCTTGCCTCCTCCTTTACAGTTTATTTTATTTTTATGGTTTAGAGGATCTTAAAATGATTCTTTATGACATTTACAATTCGATGTATATTAAAATGATTCTTTTTGGAAATTGATTATATTTTGTTGACACAAAAAAAAATGATTTCTTTTTATTCCACATGTTATGTTTGGAAATGGTGGTTAAGTTCTCTTTATATTAAAATAAGTGTTAATTAAAAAAAAATCACTATTGTAGCTATGGTCTTCGGAAATAGGCAACCTCAGATTTTGCCACTCCAACCTTAGCAAGAAGACAATTTTACCCTTCATTTTATTCATATATTCGATTTTGAGCTTTCTTCCGGTAGAGGAATCAAGATCTCTCACTTATTTCGAGTTTGTGCAAATGGAATATAGCAGAAACTCTAAGTACTGTGGACTTTATTCATTTTAATTTTATTACGAAATGCTTATTTTTCCATCTCTACTATGTCTGCCTTTGTTAATGTGTGGGAACTCTATCTTTGAAATTTAACTTGTCCGGTGTTGGTGATGGTATTGGAGAAGAGAAACGTTTTTTCTCATTGGTGTGGTTTGATGGGACCAACAGATGCATGAAAGGGTAAGATATCTCACCTTCACAGGTTTGATATATTCCCAAACACTTCCTTGTTTTTTTGCTGCCCATTGATAATTTGTGTCTTTGATCATTTGTATTTCTTCCCTTATTACACTTAAACGTGAAGCTAAAATTTACATAGTTGTAAGTTGTATCGTTTGAAATTGTTATATTCTAAACCATTAGGTTGCTCTTCCATCATGTAATACTATATGTTCTTCTCTTGTTCTTGCAGCATCAGAGCATTATGTGGTAAAGACTCGCAAAGAAATTGTGTACACGGTTTGAATTCAACATAATCAGCTATAAGTGAGATTAAGTGTTTCTTCAAGAATGTAGTTTCAGTTTAAGTTTCGTCACCCCTCTTGCTTCTTAAGACTCTTTCCCGTGCCTCAGATTCAACATGATATGTTATAATCATTGTCTAACAAAACCCATGCCAATGCAAGGTGACACTGCATCCCAACATGATGTACTACAACTCAAGTAAGAAACAAACCAACACAAGTTCTTCAACCATGTTATGTATCGTTTAGTTTTGGATTGTAATCTTGTAACTCTTTGTTTTGGATTGTAAGTTTGTAACTCTTAGTTTTGGATTGTAATCTTGTAATTCTTGCTTGATCTTACCTCTATACATTGTTTCAAGAAAAGTGGTAACGATTTGGGATTGAAGTTTCTGGATTTTGTGACTATAAATTATTCTAATCAGGGAAAATTATCCACGGTTATATCAAAACATTTAGGGAAGAGACAGAGTACTATTTTATCACCTAAAATTTAATCATAGAGACATGAGCTTTATTAGTTTTCTTTTGTACTTTTAGAGTTTGTATACTTGTATTTTTTAAGTTTGTCAATATATATATATATATATATACTTATCTTTTTTACTTTAATAGTTTGTATAATTTATTGGTAGCACAAAAAATAGTAGCCACCAGTTATCAACAAATATCCATAGTTTTGTTGTCCACACATATATCCATTATTTATGGTGGACTTAAACATATAATTTAATGAAAAATTGTCGATGATGTATTGTGGAAACATGTGTAATTTTTACAATATTTCATGGATGAAATGTAAATTGTGAATTTATCCACTATATTTTGGTTAAGATGTCAACAATGTATTTTATATATGTTTTTCTGTAGACATCATTTTTGTTCTTTGTGTTTATCCACAAGAGTTCTGAGTTGTTAGTTTATAAATGTTTACCATAATTACGTAATGTAAAAACGATATATATATATATATATATCTCACATTTTAAAAATGTTTAGCGTTCATTAATCAGTTTGGTTCACCATATTTTAATTAAAGTTTAGCGTTCTAACAAAATATATGAAAGTTGCAGCATGTTGAGGATAGTTGAATCCCAAGATCTGTGCGGTTGGATTTGAGCTCGACAGGCGATATGACTCCATATACTCCAGCTGTAGTTTGGATGTTTTTTTATGAATGGTTTACCATGCATTAAACGGTTTAAGTTAGATATTTTTTTATTGGAGTTTAGAATTCTCTAGTTATCATCTCGTTAGGTAGTTAAAGCATTGTGTTTGGGTTCTCGATTTACGATTTAGGGTTTAATTTTTTTTTAAAAATTTTTTTTTTATGGATTACCAACTGTGCATTAATCGATTTGGATTCATTAGTCATTTATTAGAGTTTAGTTTTTTTTTATTATATGATTTAATTAATATTTTGCCACTATTGTAGCAGTAACATTTGACTGTGCAAACTCGGATTTTTCCACACAACTTTGGAGGAAACAACATTTTTGCCCTAAATTTTTAGAACGTCCATTTTTCGTCCACATATTTTTGTGTACAAATCCATGCAGTATGTTTTCTCTACGAGAAAATCAATGTTTGGGTACCAAAGATATTTTGTTTGGGTTCCATATTTATAGTTTAGGGTTTATTATTAGGATGGTGTAGCTAAGACACAATGGTTGGGTTCTCTATTTATAATTTAGGGTTTAGTTTGAGTTTGTGTAGGCAAAATATTCATAGACAAAATATCCATGTGTTTTCGTAGATCAAAATTTCTATTTTAGCATTGGTTTTAGTAACGTTCATTTTGATCTATGTGTTTTCGTAGACAAATGCATACAATGTGTTTTATCCACGAAATGATCATGTTTGGGTAGCTAAGATATTATGGTTGGATTCCATATTTATAATTTATGGTTTAGTTTTATGTTTGGATAGCAAACACATTATGGTTAGATTTTCTATTTATAATTTAGGGTTTAGTTTTGTTAAAATCTATTATATAAGATTTTATTTAGGATTGAGTTTTATGTTTGGGTAGCTAAAGATATTATTTTTGAGTTCTCTATTTATAATTTAGGGTTTAGTTTGAGTTTTCAGTTTTGTTAAAACGTGTTTATAATTGAGGATTTATAAAATCATAAGTTCTTTTGTAGATAAATTCATGCAATATGTTTTGTCTACTAGAGATCATGTTTGGGTAACTAAAACATTTTGTTTGGCAAAAAAAAATTTCATAGATAAAATATCTTTGTGTTTTAGTGTACACAATATTTTATTTTAGCCATGAGGGTAAAATCGTCATAAACATTACTAATTTCTTTACAAAGTGACAAATTTACATTTTCAATAGTAATGTGGCAAAAAATAAAGATCCTTATGAATTTGTGGATAAAATTAAAAACTCTTCTTATTATATTTAAATGACCGACTGTACATTAAACGATTTGGGTTCACTAATAATTGATTAGGGTTTAATTTTCTTTTATTATATCTTTTTTATGGGGTTTAGTTTTCTTTTATTAGATCTCTTTTATGGATGACCGACTATACGTTAATCGATTTGGTTCACTAGTCTTTGATTAGAGTTTAGTTTTCTTTAATTATATTATTTTTATGGATGACCGATTATATATTAATCAATTTGGGTTCACTAGTCCTTGAATAGGGTTTAGTTTTTTTTTAATTATATCTCTTTCATGGATGACCTACTTTACATTAATCGATTTGGGTTCAGTAGTCCTTGATTATGGTTTAGTTTTTTTTTTTATTATATCTCTTTTATTAATGACCGACTGTACATTAATCAATTTGGGTTCAGTAGTCCTTGACTAGGGTTTAGTTTTCTTTTATTATATTTTTTATGGGGTTTAATTTTCTTTAATTATATCTCTTTCATGGATGACCGACTTTACATTTATCGATTTGAGTTCAGTAGTCCTTGATTAGGGTTTAGTTTTTTTTTATTATATCTCTTTTATTAATGATACATTAATCAATTTGGGTTCACTAGTCCTTGACTAGGGTTTAGTTTTCTTTTATTATATCTTTTTTATGGGGTTTAATTTTCTTTTATTATATCTCTTTCATGGATGACCGACTTTACATTAATCGATTTGGGTTTAGTAGTCCTTGATTAGGGTTTAGTTTTTTTTTTATTCTATATCTTTTATTAATAACCGACTGTATATTAATCGATTTGAGTTCACTAATCCTTGACTAGGGTTTAGTTTTCTTTTATTATATTTTTTTATGGAGTTTAATTTTCTTTTATTATATCTCTTTCATGGATGACCGAATTTACATTAATCGATTTGGGTATTAGTCCTTGATTAGGGTTTAGTGTTCTTTTATCATATCATTTTTATGGATGACCGATTGTACATTAATAGATTTGAGTTAACAAGTTCTTGAGTAGGGTTTAGTTTTTTATTATATATCTTTTATGGATGACCGGTTGTACATTAATCGATTTGGATTCAAGGAATTATATCTCATTTAAAAAATTATATCTCTTTATTGATGATCGATTGTACATTAATCGATTTAGGTTCACTAGTTGTTTGTTTTATATGAATAAATATGTTAATTGTTAATTTAGCCATTACTTATTTTTTGTTAACTTATGAGCAATTTATCCATGTTTTCTCGGTTACAAATTTTTTTTTTGTATGTTTATTATCCACGAAAGTTTATAATTGGTAGTTTATAAATGAACGTGAAACTAAAAGAAAATCCATGGAAATTGCAATTTCAGATTCCTTAGTTAAGGTCTCATTACAAAGATGTAGAAAATTCAAATGCTAGTAAAAATAATGAGAAGGCTAAGATTCATCCAAAATGAACAGACTCATTGGTGGTGCTTTCATTACCAATCCCATACTGCCGCAGACATTCCTTTTGGGTTGAATGAGGTTATATCCTCACAGTCACTGAGATAAGAGAGAATCAAAACAAAATCAACTAAAATGTATAAGAGGAGACACAGAGAGATATAATGAATACCAACAATGTCCATTATCATAAACCGAATAATTCTAGCATAAAATGTTTGAAAAAGACCCACACCATTTTGATGTGTACAGATTTCAAAAGCAAGTGTGACAAGAGAAGCAACCATGATCATAGAAATTCTCATTCTTTCAATAGCGTAATCGTAACCATAATATAGTCATGTACAGAAAAGGTTACAAATCACAATTTTATTTCAAAACTACGATACACACATACTGTAATGAATCAATTATCTTACAACTCATTGAGGTCCCCTGGGTTCTCTATGCACTGTCTCAAAAGACCCTTTCGCCGCATATGTAACCAATTAACCAGAATTGTGAAAGAATTTGGTTACAGATGAATTTTTTTTAATCCTGTTGACTTCAACTTATGAACTCCATATTTAATTTAAGAACGTTAGAAACTCATAAGAATACAAAATGATTACCAATTTAAGCAAATATCTTGAATGATTAGGAACAAGATGAAACAATTCCGAAATCTTTGGATAGAATCTTGATTAGGTCACTTTTACCAAGAAAAAAACATTTATGACATTGGGTTCCACATCATTGAATCCCAAGCTCCCAACTAACATCAACCAATAATGTCGGTCTATTTACAACGCTCAATTCCCTCTATATCTCTCTTGTCATCACCAAAACTAATCATACCAAGAAGATACTATGGAGGAAGAACAAGTAAGAGTAATTAAGATATTAGTTATTGGAGTAATCACATGGGGCTTAGCCTTCATTCTCACCAAGAGAATCTTCTCAAGCTACTCCTTTGCCTTCATCAATCGTCTTGTCTCCACAGCTCACGCGACAATTGCTGTCACTTTAGCAACTCTCTCTGTTCAAGATTGGTCTTGTCCTGTTTGTCCTCGTGCTTCTAAGCCATCTCAAAAACAGGTGATACTTAAAGCTTAATTCACATATTTAATTATAAATTTATAATCACTCGTTTTGTTCATTGTAACCAAACTGAGGTGATAAACTCAAGCAGATGGATGTTATGGCGTTTTCATTGTCGTACATGATCTATGATCTCATATGTTGTCAGTTCGATAAAACGTTCAGTGTCGATAATGCTGTTCATCATTTTGTTAGCATTCTTGGTTTTATAGCTGGACTTGCATACCAAAAGGTACTAATTATATTCCCTTTTGTTTTAATTGTTATTTTATAATAAGTGTTGTTCTGTATTTTCAATGAAGTTTTATAAAATTATTTTTTATTTATTTATACCTTTATTACTTTAATGTACAATGAAATAGTTATTTAATTAGTTTACTAATACAGAATAATATAGACTATTTAATTAGTTTTATAATATATATATATATATGCGAAAAACATTAAAGAGCATTTGTTATAGAACAGAGGATTAGATATATACGAGATTTTGGATTATTAACTATTTATAACATTTATTGTAATTGGAAGTCTGGCTCTGAGATCGTGGCTACACTGTGGATAGCAGAGGTATCGAGTCCTTTTTTCCACCTCAGGGAGATTCTCAAAGAGATTGGATACAAAGACACCAGCCTCAATTTAGCCGCCGATGTGAGTAATCTACACATATATTTTAAATCCTTTTTTTTTGTGTGTGTGTGAACTTCTAACAATTTCTAGTTTAAGAAAAAAACAAAGTACAATATCTTGATCATTTTAAAAAACTTGAGTCATAGTTTCCTTTTTTGAACTCCAGAGTCGAAACTTAATTACTTTTTCTTCCATAAAAGTGATTTTGTAGTTCACTGCAAATAAAATGATTGTATTCTTTTAGAAAATAAATTTCATGATAGATTTAATTTCTACACAAAGATGAGAAATACTAAAACTAAGTAGTTCAAATATATATTTTTTTTTTCAATGACAGAAATAGGTCACAAGTAGAAACCTACACTAATCTCTATATATTCCTGTAGAAACTGGAAAGCCGAGTATTCTTATCACTTAAAAGATGTCTATAGTGGTCTAATTAACTTATGTGTCTAAATATTCTTATTTTATGTTTCATTGAATGGCAACTTTCAATTGATATTGTTAAAAATATGGCTAATACTATAGTTGAAGTTCGTAGTTAAGGTCCTCCTGTAAAACCCATATCCATTTCTCTGGTTTATTAGCATTTTTGTCTTTGTTTTTATAGTAAAATTTTACTATATAAAAGTAAAATTTTGATTTTGTTTCGTATGAGGCTTCTTTAAACCTAAGCACTGCTCTGTTTTATTAACTGATGATAGGTGTGTTTTGCCACTATCTTCACATTGGCGAGAATTGTGTGTGGACCTTTTCTCGTTTACGCTAGTCTATCAGCTGATAATCCAATCTTCATCAAGGTATTTATTGTTTCCAACTACCAAGATAATTTATTATTTTCATATTCTTTTTGTCAAAAAGGTATTACATATGCTTTATCAAAAGAAAACAAAAATAAGGTATTACATATTTCGTCAATTCGTCTTGGTTTTTAGTTGCATTTTTTTATTTCATCAATTTCTCCCTTATTTAATATTAACATGTGATTTTTTCGAACACAACTATATTGTTCTCCCAACGAAAATAGAGCTTTTAGTCATCAAGAAAAGATATATATTAATTATTTCTATCAATCTCTTAATATGTCACAATTTTTAATTAGGATATGATAATGTAATGATAAGTTGTTTTATTTTCTTACAGGCAATGGGATCAGGATTAGAACTCGTGAGCATATTTTGGTTCTATAAAATCGTCGGGATGATGAGATATAAACTTTTTAAGAAACCAAAGTCAAACAAAAAGTCTACTTAGTTAGATATACAACTCAGTCCAAAGTCATATTTTTGTTTTATGTATTAAATAAAAAATAAATAAAAATAAACAAAAAAGTTTTACAAACATTTAAAAATAAGAATAAATAATGTATATGACTCATGTTCTTAATCGGAAACTCGTAGAAATAAAAATACACTAGATAGTAACCTGCCCTTTGCGGAAAAATGTATATCGTTAGTTTATATAATTATAAATTATTATTAGTATTTTAGATTAGATTTATTATTTTTATGATCTAATTTATTAATATTATATAAAGTTTGTGTTGTGTAAAATTACTAATATATATATATAATGTATAATATAATTTACTATTATAAACATAACAATGATATTATAGTTTGTATTAACAATAAAAGGAATTAAGTTATAAAAACTTTAAAAATTATGCACCATTTAAATTAAGATAATAAAAATTATTTAAACATGAATAAACCATTGAACCATGAACCATATAAGCATAATACGAATATACGTTTATTTTAGGGAATCTACCTATTAAGATTTAGATTTACTGTAATTACCGGTAAGATTTGAGAATTAATTAACTGCTAAATGTTTAGGTAAAGATTTATATTTTTATTAACTTATATTGTCAAAGGTAATTTACCAAAAGTATATAGTTAAGTTATGATAAAAGTTTGCAAAATAGTCTTAACGAATTTAAAAAATAATTTAAATCAGAAAGTAATTGATTTTAAAGATAATTAACATTAACTCGCCTATTTTGACACCCCTAAATTTGACCTATCAATCCATTATGATCAAAAAATTTAATCCATTTGGGTTCATAGGTTATGTTGGATTTGTTCATACATACATGTGACCCATTTTCAAACTCCTATTTATAATCACCTTAAAAATAAATAATTTATATTAAATAAAAATGGGGAAAATGTCAAAAAAAACATGAACTTTCAATATATGGACGTTTAAATCCTTAACTTTCAAAATATCGTTTAAATGATCAAAATTTCGTTGACTTCATGATTAAATAGTTAACTTATGATGACTATTCCATTTGAGGCACGCCATTAAATCAAGAGACGGAACATGTTTACGGGGTTAAAACTTCCTTTAGTAGTTCCGTTTAATCAAAACGACAATGTTTCCTTCTTATTATAAAAAAAACCCTCAACTTTCAAATTGTGGACGTTTAAATCTTCAACTTTCATTTTGTGAACGTTTAAATACCTAATTTTTCGTTGACTTCATAATTAAATGGTTAACTTATGTTGACTATCCCATTTAGAGCACGACGTTAAATCGAGAAACGGATCACGTTTACGAGGTTAAATTGTCCATTAACAGCTTCCGTTTAATCAAAACGATCAATGTTTGATACACATTGTGTTTATGTTGGGCTGTTTTTGATGCATTGGAGGGCTTTACAATGTTTTGATGGGAGAGTTCGGAGTCGTTTCGACCATCCCGACAGGTAGTAAGGCGATCGTGTCGCCCATGGGCATCGATTTAACACGAGAAGAGCCGGAGCACGGTGACCAATGTTTAAAATGTGGATCAAATTGGATTTTAAGTATCTATTATGAGATCGATAAAACGGATGATTAGAAATTCTTATTCCACAAGGTTGTATCTATACCGGCTTGGAGATGTGGTAAAGATAACTGGTTTCTACAATAAGACTCCCTAACTAACAATTATATCATTTTTTTAGCTTAGTTTCACTCCCAAAAAATCGTAGTGTAACCTTGATTTGTGTGGATTCGATCCCATATATGCTACTGTGATTGTCTATGCACTTACACTCTTTTATTTGGGTTAAAACATTTGTTAATCAAACATTGGTCGTTTTGATTAAATGGAAGGTGATAATGGATAATTTAACCTCGTAAAGGTCGTCTCTTGATTTAACGTCGTGTCTCAAATGACATAGTCAACATAAGTTAACCATTTAATAATGAAGTCAACGAAAACTTAGGCATTTAAACGTCGACAATTTGAAAGTTGAGAATTTAAACGTCTACAATTTGAAAGTTGAAGTTTTTAGTATGAATAAAACGACGTCGTTTCAATTAAACGGAACTACTAACGGAAGTTTTAACCCCGTAAACGTATTCCGTCTCTCGATTTAACAGCGTGCCTCAAATGACATAGTCAAAATAAGTTTACCATTTAATCATGAAGTCAACGAAAACTTGAGCATTATACGACATTTTGAAAGTTGAGGATTTAAACGTCCACAATTTGAAAGTTTTTTTTTGACATTTTTCAAAAATTAAAATGTAGTTTTTACTGCTACAAGATATTATTATTAAAATATAAGATCTTATAACCTGGAAAAACCACATACTTAGGCCGAAAGTTTTACGGGCAACAACTTCCGGACAGAAATTATAAAGCTTATACGTCCAAAAATAAATAAATTTAGTAATATAATTAAATAATTATTCTAAAGATATTTAACTAATTATTTTATTAAATATTTCTCTATAGAGAGAAAATTTAAACGACATTTCGCTCCAAATAGCTTTAACAATTAAAATTAAAATAAATTAAATTTGGAACCAATTAAATAAAAAGAAAATTACATTAATGATATAATAACAATGAATAGAACTGAAGATTTAGTTACGATTAGAAAGAAACTTTTCTAGCTTTATCCATGGATCCTCTTTACCACCGCACGAAGAAAATATTTTGTTGTGAATGACCAAGATAGATTTAATTTAATTAGAATATTTTATAAAATCAAAGAAAAATACATTATATACCTTAAATTATATGTAGTGTAAATCTTCTTAATATAATCTTAATATATAAATCCTCATTAAACTGAAACTGTTGTAATTAAGTTAATTAAATAAATAAACTATAAATATAATTAATGTTTTTGTATAGGTTATGTTGGATTTGGTCATACATGTGATCCATTTTCAAATCCCAGTATATAATCAACTTAAAAATAAAATAATTTATATTAAATTAAATAACAGTTTTTGACTCCTACAGGATATTATTATTAAAACATAAGATCTTACAACCTGGAAAAACCACATGCTTAGCCCGAGAGTTTTACGGGTGACAACTTCTGGACAGAAATTAAAAAGCTTATAAGGCCAAAAATAAATAAATTTAGTAATACAATTAAATAATTATTTTAAAGATATTTAATTCATTATTTTATTAAATATTTCTCTATAGAGAGAAAATCTAATTTAATCACTACTTATGTAATTTTTAATCACAAAAAAATATAAAAGAAAATAAAAATTATAAAATAAAAATGGTGGGGTAATGTGTTGAATTTTATTAAACAAAACTATTGTAGAGTGTAAAAGTTAAATGGGTATTGAATTATTAGATGGAAGAGATAAAAAATTATGTGGAGTGTTAAAAATAAAAAAGTGAGGTGTTGAATATCAAAATCAATGTACATGGTTACTACTTACAATGGGGGTGTTGAACAAAAAATTCAATTGTTGAATTGCTTCAATGATGGTGTTAAAAAATGTGTTGAATCTTAGGTGGATAAAATTGTGTTGAATCGCAGAAGGAGAGAGACAATGTGCCATGTGGCGTGTTGTGATTGAAAGTTGAGATTGGTGGTTGAATAAGAAAAAGAGTGAGACATGTGTTATATTGTTATTGGCTTTTAAGATTTTAATATATTTCTTTTTCATCCTAATTATTCAAAATTAATTATTTTATAATATATTAATTTATTTTTTAAGTTTTGAATACCAAAATTCATTAATTTTCATTCTCCATAAATGGAGACTTGTTTCATTAAATTTGGACAAAAAAAATATTTTTTTCACTATAACTAATCATATACAATAAGAAAGAAAAAATATTTTACTCTTAATTATTTTAGTTTAATTTTAATGCTACGTTTTTAATATGTAATCATAAAAATAAAAAAAAAGTAAAAGAAATAAAAATGGTAGGGTAAGGTGTTGAATTTTATTTTAAAAAACTATTGTAGAGTATAAAAGTTGAATAAGTGTTGAATTATTAGGTGGAAGAAATAGAAGATCAGGGGGAGTGTTAAAAAAAAAAATGGTGTTGAATCTCAAAACTATTGTGCAAAAATTATTTTGTCAAAATGACTGTTTTGGTAGTATGTACACGGAAAAATGGTCAATTTTAACTTCAACTAGTTTGACAGTGTCTTTTCATACACGAACTAAGACTCAGTACATTGTTTAACTTTAACAATTTTCAAAAAATCTGCTGAGTCAACTTTAACCGCTAAGTCAGCTGCCACGTAACATATTTCTGTTGAGTCATATTATGAAGTTTTATGCAATGTTTTGGGTCTAATAATTTTTTGGCACTTATAATGGAGAAACAGAAACACAATTATCAGTTGTGTCATTTTATCGATTTTTATCATTTCTGTAGCCGCAACAACCGTATGGCTCTGATTGTTAAATGATATATTTTTGAACAATTCTAAATTTGACTTCTAAGTTCAACTGTTGTAATTGTTCAATAATGTACTGTTTAATATTCATAACCCTACAGTTGTTGCCACTTGCCATTACAGTATACAAAAATGATTAAAAAAAAATCGATAAGATGTCTCAACTGATAATGGTGTTTCTGTTTCTCCATTATAAGTGTCAACAAAAAATTTAAACCCAAAACATTGCATAAAACTTCAAAATGAATTTTTTTTTTTTTGAAAAGTCTACGTGACATATGATTCAGCAAAAAAAATGACACGTGGTATATGACTCAATAAGAATATGTTATATGACACGTGGTATATGACTCAATAAGAATATGTTATATGGCAGCTGATTCAGCGGTTTGACTAATATTGTTTCGGTCAAAGTTGATTTCGACCCACATATGAAAATTTTTATAGATTTTTTAAAAATTTACTAAGTTAAAATAGAAAAAGACAGTCAAAATAATTAACGCTGAAATTGGTCATTTTGCCGTATGTACTCAATATAAAAATTTATATAAAAATAAACAAAATGGCTTTATCACATAAAAATGTTAGTTTTTAAAAAACCAAAAAGAATAAAAAAAATGCTATCTTTAAAATTTATAATTATAACTATGGTGTTTTATTTGACCAAACAAAATGGTGTTTTACATAATCATTTCAAAGTTCCAAATGACTTAGATAGGAATAAACATAGAATTATTGTCATTTCTAAAGCAAGAATTTTTGTGTCTACTAAAGTCTCAAAACAAGAAACCACATTGAGAAACTGAAACAGAGTCATTAGCAATGTGCCTCAAACTGAACAACAGAGTTTTTCACTACCCCTTTAGGCCCTCTCTTCTTCTCTGGGCTTGCTCAGTTCTTACTCTTTCCCGAAATCTGCGTTATAGTGAGAGCTAGACTCAAGTTTCTTGGCCTCGCTCAGCTTTCTCACCGCCTGTAACAACCAACGATTTGATAAGCAAAAGAGTTTTTGGGTACAGATATGTAAAAATACAGAGTATTTTGTTTTGTTTCTACCTTCATGAAGTCTTCATGGATTACATAGTCGCGCTCAGCTCTAATTGCAAACATTCCAGCTTCAGTGCATATGTTACGCAGATCGGCACCATTGAAACCCTATGGAATTTGATTTAGAGGAGCTCTCATTAGGATCTATTATCAATAACAAAGGCAAAACTACAACACAGTGAGAATGTATAACAAAATAAACAAACCTCTCCAAGTTTCACAATAGCCTCATAGTCTATTTCCCCATGCTTGGCGATACCAGATGCGTGGATCTTGAGGATTTCCATTCTTGATTGTTCATTTGGCAATGGGATCTCAATCTTTCTATCTAACCTACCCGGACGGAGAAGTGCTGGATCAAGAACATCCGGCCTGTTGGTGGCCATTATCATTTTCACCTAATGATATCATCTCCCAAGTATCAGAAGATATTCCAATTATACAAATAATTTGGGAGGACAGATAAATTTCATGGAAGTTACAAACACTCAGTGATGATTTCATATTTAATCATGTATGTGAAACAGAAGTTAGAAACCAACAACACTTTGAACTATAGGTATCCTAACAAGTTTCATACCTCAGCTAGTAAAATAACTTCACCAGATGTTATATTCACAAGCATTAATCTAGAACTATAGGTAGTACCTTTCCGAGTTGGTCAAACCCATCAAGCTGGTTGAGTAACTCCATAAGTGTTCTTTGAATTTCACGATCAGCACTAGTTCCTTCACTAAAACGGCGCCCACCAATAGCATCGATTTCATCCATGAAAATGATACAAGGCTAGCCACAGGAGGAGAATTAATAACAAAGTCATGAACGTCAATATAAAGCCTATCAAGGGTATAATACAAGAGAAAAAAGAGACTATACACTAGTCCAAGCCTAGTCCTACCTGGTGTTCACGTGCATAGTTAAACATTTCTCGAATCAACCTAGCACTTTCTCCAATGTACTTGTCTATGATTGCACTTGATACAACCTACACATAAAAGCCAAAACAAAAAATAGCTTATTTAGTAAAAATAAGGCATAACAGAATAGAACACAACCCAAACCTTCAACAACAAAATCAAACCTTTAAGAAGTTGGCATCGATGTTGCTAGCAATAGCCCTAGCTAGTAGAGTTTTTCCAGTACCGGGAGGTCCATAGAGAAGGACACCCTGTAATGAGAGGCAAACAAAATTAGCATTCATCAAATTTGAAGTAAATTTTAATTCTTCTAGCAGTTCATACCAGAAGGAAAACATGAAAAGTGAAGCATAGGAAAGTTTGTATAAGTACCTTAGGAGGTTTAATCCCTACTCTGAGGAAAAGTTCAGGATTCATAAGAGGCAACTCAATAGATTCCCTGAGTTCTCTAATCTGATCACTTAAACCACCCACAGCGGAGTAACTAATGTTGCCAGGATCTTCATGCAACATGTTATAAACAACAGGATCAACCTATCATCAAAAGGATACACCACATTATAAAACCACTACAAAACACACTAAAACAACCAATACCAAACTATTTAAACATACTTCACGAGGAAGAGCTCGCATAATTGTTAGCGTAGTCATATCAAGAACAACTCGAGTTCCTGAAGTCAGCTTTTCCTTATCCACTTTGCTACGACAACCCACCACATAACGCGGACCGCTACTCGCCTTAACAATCACTAAAAGATAGAATAAAAATCCAACCTTTAGATCATAGAAACACAAAGTATAGTACAAAAAAAATCGAGTCTTTGATTCAAAAGATGAAAAATTTTACATCTCTCATTATCAAGAGGACGTAGTACTTCTCCAATAATCTGACCAACGCTTTGAAGAGACTTCAAATCATCTTCAGTTTTGTTGAATTCCTTTTTAGCTGCTCTTAAATTTTCCCTAGCTGCATAACCACAAGACACTGTTTTTATAATCTCAAATCAATTATAACAATTGAATTAAGCTTGAGCTCGACTTCAAAGGTACAAATCAATAGCACCAATTCAATTCAGAGCTCCAAAAACCCCTAAAATCGCGTCAACTGCATAAGCAACAAGACTCGGTTTTTATAATCTCAGATCAATAATAACAACTGAATTAAGCTTGAGATCGACTTCAGAAGTTACTAATCAAGTGAAGAATCCCTAGAATAGCGTCAAGGAGCCTAAATTCTCAAGATTTTGTAATGTGAGGAAGACAACGAAACCCTAGAATTAATTTTTGAATCGTTTAAACTAAACCCAGAAACAAAAGAGTAGGATTGAGGCAAGAGAATGAGGATGATTTTTGAAATTGAACCTGAGCGGACACGAGATTCGAGTTCTTTGTGATGAAGGAGCTTTTTCCGGTACTCAGTCACCGCCGCGGTACGGCGTCTAGCAGCGTCATCTCCGTCGCTCATCTTTTAACAGATCTAAAAAAAGTTGGCGTAAGGCAGAGAAGGTCCCAGAAATTTTATTTTTTAAAGCTAAATAGTGGTATATTACTTTTCTTGAGCAATGGGTTTTGTTAGTAATTATCAGTAAGATATGGAAAATTGAAAATAGGCTTTGGGGCCATGGACAATTTGGTCCGGCTGGGTAAAATATACCTCGATGCGTATCTATCAGCTTTGTATTGCTCTGAATA
>VBRH01001163.1:9873-21865 GCA_014578085.1 Cardamine resedifolia | reverse complement strand
ATTTTTTATTTAAGCTGTAATATATCTATTTAAAAAAAAGAGTATTGTTTTTATTGGTTTTATTGATTAGTAAGAGTTAGAATAAATGAGAAGTTAATTAGTTTAGTGATGATGATGTGTCAATCTTTTAGAGATTTGAGAAAATGAGGTGGCACTCTAAGAAGAGAGAACCTTCTACTTTATATATATAGATATATAGCATTTTATAAAGTTTATAATTTAATATTTTTGGTTTAGGTTAACTAATTTAGGATTTAGGGTATAGTTTTTAGGGGGTTGGGAATATGGTATACGGTTTAGGGATTAGGGTTTAGAGTTTAGGGTTTAAACCTAAATCCTAAATCCTAAAAATGTGAGGTTAGGAGATTTATGCTATATAAGAGAATTGCCATTAAAAATGTTATATGTGGTATAAATGAAAATGTGTGCTAAATATGGAACAAAACTTTATTTTGTGTTATTTAAGAGAATTGCTAAAAAAAAAAGTGTAAAAATAAAGTATAAAATATAGTTATTATAAATATAGAGTAATCCTACATTTATACTCTATTTTAGAGTGAAATATAGAGTAAAATTGGAGAAAATTTTACTTTATAATAGGATTTAAAAAAAAAAATAGAATGTGGTTGGAGATGCACTTATATTTTAACGGAAATTAAATTAATCGCAGAAAATATAGATATCAAAAGTGTTAATCCGGAAAATGCTAATTTAGTGACATATACTTTAAATCGTGGGATATGATTATGTTGGACTGTGCAAGTATGCAACTGGTCATCGCGACTGGTCATCGAAGGCGCGAACACAATAATTTTGATTTGGACTAACCAAGTCTGAACACTTCCTGTTGATAAAAAAAAAAAAAAAAAAAAAAGAAAAGAAAGTGATAGCATGTTTACATGAACGAGACTGTGCGACTTCACGGAATTTTCATTGGTATTTTTCTGATCAGCACTCGAGACTTACTTCACATTTTGTAAAGGCGTTTCAAGATGCATTGTTTGGTCTTTGTATTTGTTTTGATATTCAAAGATTGTTTGGTCTTTGTGGATCCTTGTTGTATGGGATACTATAATTCGTATTTACCTTCATTCGTCCTTAGAGATGTTTTTTGTTACTTTTCTTAATCATCGTATGTTTTAAATACAAGACAACTAAACCAAATCCCTCCATTTTCATTCAAAGACATTAGTTTAGATCTCTAACATAAAGAAAAACATACATAACACGACTTATTTCCTCATCATCTCCTTAATACAATAATAATATGATCATGAAACTCAGTTTTTTTTTAATTAATCACGTGACAACTCTTCCTGATCTCACCATTATTACCAGTAAGAGGCTGAATGTTCCCCATGTTTATCATCGATTTTGCGAATTGTTCGAAGAAAAGGCTTTCATCTTCTGCATAAGCTTTAACCAATGCAACAGTCTTGCCTACGTTTCCAGTGATAAGCACTTCATCTGATGTCAATAAGCCTTTGCCCCAAAGAAGTAGTTTGAAGTATGTGTTGTCGAATCTAGCAGGAGAGGCTAAGTCTAGAGGGGAAATGTTGTTGTCACCGCCAGTTGGTGGACAAATCGATCTGAGACCATAGTAGTAAGACCTCTCTAGTGTCTCGTCTGGTTGGTTATTACCGTTTTGATTGTAGAGCCTTTGTTTGAACGTTGTGCACCTCGCTACTCCAATCGTATGCCCTCCTGCAAACACACACAATCCCATTTCCGGCTTCAAAAGTTTGTTCGATTTTTAGTTTTTTTTTTTTTTTTTTTTTTTTATGAAAACTTAGGGGTAGATATTTCAGTTTCCGGTTTGGATAGATATTTCAGTTTCCGGTTTGGTTACTTTGATCTTCCGGTTTATCGATTTTATAAAAATCTAAACCTTATAAAACTTTTTGCAATTCGATTCAATTCGGTTCGGTTTTATTTTTTTTGGTTATTTTACAAAAACATTAGTTCAAATTTTATTGCATAACATGTAGATATGTACTGTTATGAACACAAACATATATTTTCATATTTAAAGAAGAAAGATCAATAACATTAATTTTTTCAGGAAAAGGTAATAAAATCCATTAGTATTAAACTACTAATTAATTAATATTATACAATTTTAGTATAATTTAAAGCTCTTTTAGTATATACTTTATGAAAATATTAATCATCAATACTTTTGGTTTACATAGTTTGGTTTGGTTGCACAAAATTTGGGTCGGTTTAGTTTTATTGAAAATAAAAAAAAATATTTAACATTCGGTTTAAATCTGTTTTGGTTTGGTTTGCATGATCCTTGTAACAAAAGAAAAATACATGTTAACCTCACCTGATAGGGAAACAAGGTCTTCTTCATCCAAACCTTTGCGTTGAAACATAGTTAAGAGATTTTGAATAGTAGAGTTAGGTGCAGGAATGTTCGTATTTGCTTCATTGAGGCTCGCTGTCCTCGAGTCTCTTCTCCCCAATGGAAGCTCCCATGATGGTCCACCACTCTACATTAAACCACAAAATTTAGAAAACATAACCTATATAACTTGTAAGTGAGCCAATAGTTTCTCTTAAAGGTCTCTTTATTTTACCAGTATAGTCGAGCCACGAGCAGCAAGAGCTACAATATCGGCGCAAGAGACAGTTTGAGGACAAACTTGCTCAAGTTTGGCTTTGATCTCATCTATTACTTGAAATCCTCGGATAGAGTTCTTGTTTGGTCCTGCATTCTTTTCACTTCTTATGGTAGCACTATCATCCAACAAGATTGATGCATCACAGCCCTGTTTACACATTGAGTATTTTAAGTGTTAAGCTTATGAGATACATAAACTAGTAGCGGAGCTAGAAATTTTATTTACAGGCTTCAAAATGTAAGAAATTTATTTTATAGAGTCAATATATTAATCGAATTGGTCTTAATTTAGAGTTTTTAATAATAATACACTAAATTTTAAAATTCCATGGGTGTCAGATGACCCTACTCTAACTTAGCTACCTCCGAGTAACCAAAATAGGTTAGACTTTAACCTGGACGAAGCAGTCATGGAAGTGAAGCCTAAGTAAAGATGCAGCCATTCTTGGGTCTTTAGCTATGGCTTTTTCGAGAACCGTCATAACGATTTCATCAGCTTGTGGACAAGAGAATTGGTAGAATTGTGGGTAAAGACTTGAAGAAAAAGTTCCTCCAATGGGATTATTACTTCCCCATCCGAACCTTAGACCTGGATGAGCAACACTAACATCAAAAGAAAACAAAGCAAAGAGCACAAGAGTAGGAACAAGCTTTACAATAGACATTTTTGTGACTTGAGAGTTTCTTAGATGAGATAGTAGTTAAAATGGTGACTGGTGAGGTTTTTATACTTGAAGAGATTCATTCAAAGCTAACTGCTACGCGTTTACCAAATCCTAATTTAGAATGTTAGATAAGTATAGAGAGACATAGTCAACTTGTTTTTATTATAACTTCCTCTTTGTCTTTTATTTTTGAAGTCTTGTAACAACTCCAAGAACGAATCCATGTGCTTTACACTCACATGTGATGCCCTTGTACCACTATTAGGTAAGGCTTTCAACCATAGCACATCTACACTATCTTACCTTCTTGTGTTTAATGAGAGTTTAACATTGAAAATGATTAATGAACTACTTACTACATTGAGAAACAACTCTTACCAAATAAAGCTTCTTTTTTTTGTTTTCATTTATTATTTACATAATTAGATTTTAAGCAAGTTTTTATCCACTATGCTTCTAAGTCTTTTGGTCACAAAACAAGACCAGAGCAATGCAAATATACCTTACATGCAACTAAGTTCAATGCTACAAACTAGGGGTGGGCATTTGGTTCAAACGGTTCCGTTCAGATCGGATTAGATCAAAATTTTTGGTTCAAGTAAATTTGTGTAAAATAGGTTCGACAATCGTTCTTTGGTATGGGGAAAATTTGCCGAACAAAACCAAAATTTTGGTTATTTTGGAATCTCGGTCAGTTCGGTTATTTTGATTGAAACCGAAAAAAAATCTATACTATATAAAAGTTGAAGCTATAGTGTTTTGAAAACGTCCACATAGGATTTTAGAAACTCGATCATATTGGTCTACGTTAATATTTAACATAAATTCCCATGATAACTTGCCAAAAACTAAGAAAAGAAAATCGATATCTGCAAAAAATTAAAAGGAAAATCATCTCCAAAATATACAACAAAATAATAGAAATTACTCAAACTAATTAATTTAGTATATAACATAATTATGCATTAATTTCTTACTAATGAATAATAATTAAAAATATCTTTTGTTTTTTTTTTCATAATTTCATATATTTCTGATAGTTAATTAAGAAATTATTTAATATTAAAATATTAAAAAGGAAAATTAAATACTTAGACCGTTACAATAAAGATAATTGGTTGCATAATAGTTATGAATCTCAATTTAATTTTATATATAGTATATAGATGAAAGAGATGAACGGAGAATAATAAATCATAAAGAAAACCTTAGAAAAGATGAGGTATAAGAAGGAGAAAAACCTCTATGAACAAATGAAAAAATAAAAAACACATCTAAAAACGTTTTAAAAACTAATAATGTTTAAAGAATGTCATTTTTATTTTGACCATGCCCCTGAAAATTAAGAAATCAATAACTTAATATATAAAGATTCAAAATCAAGATTACAAAATATTAGAAAACATCATGTCCTAGAAAGGAAGAAGACGCCCATAAATTTTTAAGGTAAATCATGTATTATGGTTTCAATAGTTTTATTAAATATTTTTGCTAGGAAATTTTACATAATTTTTGCAAGTGTAATAAATTCTAAAGACTCTATTGTTTTTTTTTATGAGATTTAGATGTTTCGTGAAGCAAAAAGGCTAATATGAGAAATTCATTAACTTAAATAGATGAAACATATTAAAGTGAACATATTAGATAGTTTAGAAGAAGAAACCCAAGAATATCAAGAGTTATCACGTTTAAATTCAACTAATCTTTTTTTGGCTATCTTGGAGCCATAAAAATTTAATAAATAAATGGTTAGAACAGATGATACCAGTAAATTCTCATGAATGATGTTGCACACTCGCTGAACTCATGTATTCCTATGTTAAAATGTGTAAAAGCAAAATGAACTATTCTTTATATTTTTTGAACCATTGAGCCATTTTTCCTAAATTGGTACCAAGAATAGTAAGGGTAATGAAAAGTCATAAAAGAGTTTGCATACCAACAAGAGAAGACTAATGTCTATTTGTAAAATAGCATCACCGGCAACAAAAATAACAAAATATATTATGTACATGTATGTTTGTAGTTAAAAATAGAAAAAAAAAGAAAAAGAAAAAAAATAGAAATTTTCAAAATAAAATAAAAATTAACGTATATAAAAATAGTCTATAGTTTTTAAGAGTTTGCATACCGGTAAGAGAAGGTCAATGACATGAACATGTCAAACAATAAATTGAGTCCATGTAGCAGCTAAAATTAGCAGAAAAATTAACTTAATTTGTATACAATAAACATAAACCATCAACATTATTAGGATATTATTTTTAGGATATTCAATTTCGTAAAAACTGTATACATGAAATTTTTTTTTTGCGTACAATCATGAATGTGTGATTTTTATTTTAAAATATAAAATCGTCGTCATCAATAAATGAAAATTTTAAAAATTGTTGTATTTGTTAACACGTTCCATATGATAATCAAAATTGAAGAAAAGAATAATGTACTAAATCAATTTGGAAAAAAATTAAAATACAAAAATGTTAGATGAATTAGTGATAACTTAAGAAAAGATTATCACAAGCAAAAGAAATAAACATATCTTATGTACATGTATATTCATATTGAAAAAAATGGAAAAGAAAAAGTATATGAATATTATTTTAAAACAAATACAAATAAAAAGAATTATAACGGAAAATTATCGGAATGATCATTTACAAATAAGAAGTGAGAGATACAAATAATAAAGGAATAATTTATGCTTAAGAAAAAGACCATCACTGACAAAATAAATAATTAAAAATATTATGTATATGTTTATTCTTAGTTAGAAAATAGAAAAAATTTATAAAAGTTTCAAAAAAATAAAAATTAAAAAGTGGATAAAATGAAAATTAATTTATTTATAAAAATGTAGAACCAAGCTAACAACATAAATGAAAACAAAATCTCGTCTATGTAAATAAAATTAAGTTGAAAAAATAAAATAAAAATAAAATAAAAAATATTAAAAATAAAATTATATGTAAATAAATTTAGAATTAAAAAAAATGAAAGTAAATTCAAAGGATGACAAATTTGTTTTTTTATAAAACAGAAAATAAGAAGAAAAATAAAATATTGTATGATAAAAATTTACTGAATGCATAAAATATCATATACATACATCCTATAATAAATTTTAGGAAAGAGATTTGTTAAAGATATGAATAAGTTTTAAGTATGACACAATATCTCTTCTCAAAATCATGTTTCTAATTGGAAAATGATCTTACTATTTATATTAGTTATTATTTTAAAACTTACATATTAAAATTGTATTATAAATTAATAACAAATTTTTAAACACTACAAATATTTGAAATAATATTGATTGGCTATTTACTACATTATTATAGTTTTTCAAGCTATGTAATTTTATTGAATTATTAGATTTAATTATACTTTGATAATTTAGGGATTAAAGTCACAACAATTTGTTTTCAAGTACTAGATATATTTTTATCATCTGTTATATAGAAATACAATATTTTAATAAATATTATAGCTAATGATTTTTTTCAAAAATATATTAAAATACCCACACGTACCGTGGGTTTAAAACCGAGTTAAAACTAAAAAGCCCTAATCCTTTATAAAAATCGATGCAGCCTCTTCTTCATGAAGTCTCTGTCGTTCTAACCCTGTCTCTTCTCCTTCAAGTTTTCGTCACTATCACTGGAGAGAAAAAGAGCTGTTGGCGAGAGAAGAGGAAGCAAAGAAAAAGAGAGGTGATTTTCGGATCTAAAGGAGGAGAAACACATAACTGTTAGGGTTTGTTGTGTTGATCGTTTGGACATTCAAACGAGCTCCGATCTTGCTGATTTTTGGTGGATAACTTTGTGGCTCAGTGGTCTTCATATTCAACGGTGAAAATTTTGTTTCAATGGTTGGTTTGGGAGAAATCTGAGTTTTATCGTGGCTGGTCATGTCTGGAATTTCCAGATTTTTCTATAACACCAGTCGGGAGTGTTTGGGAGATCTAACGGTGAGTTCTTCTCGGTTTGAGCAGATACCTTACAGAGGTGTTATTGACTTGTTTATCTAAGATTTGTACGGTGGAGATCTGATTAGGAGACCGGAATCTTAGTGAACTTAGGGTCGTTTGGAACTGTTTATTTCTAGCTCTTGATTTACTCTTGTGTACTGTGTTCTTTGTGTTGGAAGAAGATGACTTCATCTTAGTAAAGTTTTTAGTTGCACTTTAGTTGTATTAAAATATTATGGTATTTTAATTAATATTTTTAGGTTGCGTTTGAGAAATCTAGGGTTTAGACATCCCGGAGGAGTTCCTGAAGTTGCAGAAAATTGTCGCAGAAGTTTCTGATTGTAACTAAGGTTAGTGCAGTACCGTGATCGGACTGGAATTACAGAAGTTTCCGGTCTAATTTTGTGCTAGGATTTATTTCCGTGATTAAGTGTTTTTTTGCTATTTTCCGTAATTTGCCGTGGTGTGAAAAAAATATTTTGTGTTGTGAAATGAATCCCGGAAATTATTGAATTTAAGGCTGTAAATAATTTGCTGATTTTTGCTGAATTTAATTATATATTTTTGGTGTATAATGATTTACTTTGTTGCTAATTTGTTGAATTTAATTTGATTATTATTTATTATAATTATTGTCGAATTGTCCTAAGCTGAAGTGATGCTTGTCGAATCCCGAACATATTATAATATCGAGAAACTTTTATGTAATCGCCTGTCTGAATTGACCTAGTAGAAGAGTTGATCGCCTCCTCAGTATTTACTAAATACTGATTGCGTCTATTCGTAATGGCGCAGGTAAATGAAAAGAAAATGAGTGTTAGTTAGAGCGCGTGGAACTGCGGCTGCGAGGTGGGATGACATACCGTGGGTTGTGGTTTATTTATTTTATTGATGGTATTGTTTTCTTTTTTTGGTGATGAATTATTATGAACCGTTAGGATGCTAGTTGAAAATTATGCTGATGCCGTATGCGAATTTATTGGTTTCTAATAAATCATTGTTTGCGGATTTTGATTTAAATTTGTTAAGTTGAATTAATTAAATTAATGTGGTTCCGTGTGTTTAATTTAGTTCGTGCTGGGGTATTTTAAAAATTTATGGGAATATTATTAAAAAAAAAAGGGTTTGGTTGTTTCAATTTGGTATCAGAATGGAGTTGTTTCTAAGACTGTTAGATTTTCTGTTGTGCTGAAATGGTTATCTGTTGTGAATCGAGTGTCGTTCGATTGTTGTTAGCCGTAGATTTATTTCTCTTGTTGTGGAGTTTTAGGGAATGTCATCATTTCCAGCCGGTAATGGTTCCACGGTAAGACTTCCTTGTCGTGTTGTTGATTTGCTAATTCGGTAGTAAAGATTAGTAATTCGTTGGTTGTTTTCTTTTTTCTTAAGGATGGTTAATCCATGTAGAGTTGGTAGGCTCCTCAGGGCTGGTCGTAGAGGCCGAGCTGGCCGAGCTGGCAGGACGGATGAAGTTCCTGAGGAGAGCGTGGCGCAGAGTTTCATGGTGGAGCAGGTGGGAGTTGAGCACCCTATCGGTGATGATCATGCTGATTTCGCTGCTAGCAACGCTGTGCCGGCACATGGAGTAGCTCCCCAGAGAACAGATCAGAACCCGATGAGGTTGTACTAGGGCTGATGGCCTTAACAGTGCTTGATCTTAGAAAAAGAAGATTGGAGAAACCATGAGTGGATCAATCTACCAGAAGTACCCTACCCCTTGAAATCTAAATGATCTAAAGTTAACTCTATCTTACATGGCCTTTAACTGGAATTAACTTCTCACTTTGGGGTGTGTTATCAAGTAATGAATCACAACATCAGAGTTCTTTTCCATTTTATCTACCACCTTTTTGTGAACTCCGAATGGCCAGTCTCACCTTTAGCCTGGTACCACTTGATGTGATCCTAGGTATGATCACGGCCCTGAATACTCTCCAAATGGTGTGTTTCTCACGGTGACACGTTATGGTTTGCGGAAATGATGAAAATAACGTGACGATGAAGCAATCGGTGATGAAGCGATGGATTGATGCGAANTATTTACAATCAACTTATTTTCTAGATTTACATTATTATAGTTTTCAAAGCTATGTAAATTTATTTTAATTATTAGACTTAATTATACTTTGATAATTTAGGGATTAAAGTCACAACAATTTATTTTCAAATACTAGATATATTTTTACCATCTGTTATATAGAAATACAATATTTTGATAAATATTATAGTTAAAGACTTTTTTCAAAAATATATTAAATACCCACGCGTACCTAGTAAGGAAAAAACTTAAAAGCAAAAAACGGCAAAACAGATCCGTTCGAGGCTACCAAACCAAACCGAAAAAACCAATGTAAATATGAAATTCTGCCAATCGATTTTCAAATGTTAACAGAAACCAAACCAAATTGGCCAAACTTCGGTTCGGTTCAACCAATTCAGTTCGGTCCAAATCCCATTACAAAATATTGGGTTGTGTTGACCGAATTGTCTCATAGCTGTGCAAAACGAATATGAATATTCACATTGCTTTAGGATGGATTTCAATATTTGGTCACAAACCATATAAACTGCTCCAAGAAGAAAAAAGTATATATTAAAAATCCAGAACCGATGGTTCAAGTGTATTTAAAACGACACAGTTTGGTGTCTGGTTTAACACCGTTTTGTTCAAAGCTACAAAAACTAGTAAACACTTTTAAGATACTGCCTAACTTATCCAAAATAAGCCGTCATGTTTAGAATCTGAACGTTGCAAACCAAATTGCCTGCACTCAAAAACCACCATCAATGTATTGTATCATCACTCGCTTTTCTTGGATTCATCGGTTCCATAAGCGGGATTCGAGGTTTCAGATGAAGCTAAACTAACGCTGTTAGCAGACGGTGTAGTAGAGGGAGATGTATCAGATGATGCGTCTGTAATTCCAGCTGAGTACTTTTTGACCCTCATTGTAATTAGAACACTTGAAAGTACACCAAGTACTGGGAAGACATAACCCCAGATCTGCGTTTTCTGTTTTCCGGCTACTGAAGCCACAGCCATACCAGCGAGGCTGCCGACTGATGCATTCTGCAAAATCATCGGGAGGCAGCCAATAACAGTGGGGAACAGAAAATCAGCTACAAACCGGACTTGCGTGGCAGCCATGGCGTAGTTTATGACATAGGAGGGAATGGGTGAGAATCTTGCAAGAAGAACAAATTTCCAACCATCGCGCTCGACTCCTCTTGAGAGAATATTAAAGTATTTGTTGCTATGCGCCCACGCTGTCGCTGTGCTGGAACTCTTAAAAACAAGCCTGAGAACATAAATAACGTATAAGAGGATGGCAAGTGTGATCCCAAGAGAGAAATACGGTAAACTAACATCGCAGCTACCAAGCATTTAACAGTTGTTCATACTTCAAGAAGCATCTAATGCACAAACCATTATAGAATCTGAGCACATGAATCTTCTCCGCATTTTTGGCGATTACGGTGTTACAGTCCAATCAATTTTTTTACAAAAATGTTCCCTTCCTATCATGCTTACAGTAAAATGAGTCTCAAGAAAAGCTCTGTATAAAGTTTCAGCAATGGTGCTTTACAAAGAAACTCTAAACTAACACAAGAGATCATTCTAAATCTCCAAGTAAAAGCTTAAGCTTCACAAATCAATAACATAAACTAACTAAAGCAGAGTTTTTTTAGCAATGAAGTATAAAGTTTTCTACAAAGCCATATGAGGATCCAAATCATTTTGACAATTTGAATCAAATAACAGAGATATAGATAAAAATTCCCAGATTCAGAGTCAGACCTGCCGATCCAGAAGGAGAAAGAAGCGGCGAGAATTTTAGCGGAGAAGACACAGAGAAGAGCGGGAAGGAATCCAAAGAGAATAGAAGCACCAGCTTCAAAGAAGACGGCGTGAGGAAGGCATAGAGCTAAGGTTACGGTGTGAACAGCTACATACGTCGGAATCGCCCAAATTCCGAGCCGATTTGACCATTCCTTTAACGTTTCTAACGCTGCCTCTTTGTTCCATCCGTATTGCGTCGTCCCTTGTCTCACGACTATAGCGATTATCGCTACCGTCGCTGCGATCGCTAACCATTTCTTCATCCCGGAGCTCAGAGATCGGAGGAGAAAGCGTGAAAGGGATCGGAACTATAATTGTCGTTAGTGATTAAGAAAGGGAAAATTGCAAAATGAAACCTCAATTGTTCAATGTTTTTGCAAATATATCCTTCATCGAAAAATGCAAAGGTGGTTTATTCAATCCACAAAAAAAAATATGGGTAGACAAAATAACTATAACCGAAAAAAATGAATCGAATCCAATCGAACCATAAATTAGTGATTCGGTTTGGTTTCGGTTTTGCTTAAAACCCCGTTCGGTTAACGTTGTAAAAGTTAGTTTGGTTTTTTAGGTTAAAACTTGAGCTATCAAATTTTTTGCGTTTTCAAACTTCTCTTCCATATTTAGATTTTTGTTTTCCTTGAGGAAAAATAAAAGTTTTAGTCGGAGGGAGTTGATGTGTGGTGTTTTTAGCATCCTAACCGTTTTGTTTTATCGATTGTTTTGAGTCTTTATTTTTATTAAATAAATCTTTGTGTCGTTCTGTTGTGTTTAAAGTCGTGTTTAAGTTACAAGGCTACATGGTTGAGATTAGACTTTGGAGCTGCGGTTGGAAAAAACATTGTTTCGATCCTTGCCAAAAAATTGTGTTGCAATCAACTTTCCTATTT
>VBRH01001162.1:7541-17648 GCA_014578085.1 Cardamine resedifolia | reverse complement strand
GTAGGTGAATAATGGTATCACAGGAAGTTTTCTCAACCTTCGTGTGATCATCTCTTTAAAAGTAAAATAATGAGGTCACTGGAAATTTTCCTACCCCCTTTACTAAAAAGAAAATCATCTCATCTTTCTGCTTTTATTTTTTTAGAATAAGGGAGAGGAGTACCATTTCTTTTACACATGTTGTCTTTTGTCAAGTATGAATGACGAGTCAAGCCCTATGAACATCAGTCACATCGATGAGGTAAAAGGAAAAATCAGAAATTAGCTCAGGCTTGAGTGGATTTATGTTGGAAATATAGGTATCTTAAGTCAACTGGTCAGCCTTTGGATTTTCCATTAGTCACGGATGCCAGTCAAGTTCGAATCAGTGGTCACTTAGGTTCCTACAAACGTGGTGGTTTCCTTGAAAAATCATAGTTCCTAACAAAATTTTGACTCAATAAAAATGACTCTAACTAGGACAACTGACTTTTA
This sequence comes from Cardamine resedifolia, assembly GCA_014578085.1. NCBI lineage: Eukaryota > Viridiplantae > Streptophyta > Magnoliopsida > Brassicales > Brassicaceae > Cardamine > Cardamine resedifolia. The sequence continues at coordinate 17,174 of VBRH01001162.1, read as the reverse complement.
AAAACAAAAACAATGTCAGTAACTACCTCCCCCAGACTTGAACAACACTGTCCCCAGTGTTATAGAAGCATAGGTTTGGTTTAAAATTAAATAGAACTTATAAATATGAGAAGGAAAAATATTACCTATTTGAAGTGTACGTGTCGACCAACAAGACACCAGGCTTAAGTCGACAACGTTTGTCTTATGAGTGGTTGTGTTGACCGATACACTCATGAGTGTCGATCGACATACATAGTGTTCAGTCACACTGATTTTTGCAGACAGAGTTAACTTGTTTCTCACACAAACTCAACCTGTTAGCTAATTAAAAACACTCAAAAGCAAATCATAAGCAGCAACACATAGCATAATATCAAGTTCTCAAGTTCCAAGACTGACATAAGACTCAAACTATACTCAAAAATTACATATATACAGACTTACCAGTGGGTTGCCTCCCACTCAGCGCTTGTTTAACATCACGAGCTTGACTGCAATGATGCCTAAGCATGATGAGAAGCCACAGGAGGATCAGGGTGTGGTGGAGGCGGGTTCATACGCGGTCTGCCTTCTCTATGATCATGTATATCCAGCTTCTTCTCCTCAATGGCAATATGGGAGCCATATTTGCTCTCATTCTCTGGGATCGTATCATAGAAGACATTTTTGTCGATGTTGGAAAGACATACCCTCTTATTAGGTAGATCGACAAGTGCACCAGCTGTAGCAAGGAAAGATCTTTCAAGAATCAAGGGCATGTATGAATCATCGCTCATCTCTACAACTTAAAAATCAGTAGGCACGGAGCAATTCCCAATCTGCACAGGAAGATCTTCAATGCATCCTTGCGGAGTTGCTATTGAGGCATTTCCAAACTTGATAGACATCAGAGAGGGCTGCATATTAGCAATTCCCAAGGACTCTGCGATATCCCTTGACATGAGGTTCATAGTGGATCAAGAATCATATACAGAGTCTTCAAAGTCAACTCCAAGGATGTAGCACGGAACAACAAATCTTCCTGGATCTTCAAGCTTAGGTAATTTCCTCAAAGGAAGAGCTTAAATATTACCTGAGTTGACAACTGCATTTTAGACGCTAGAATCCAGAGCTGTTACATATATTGATCGATCTGACTTGGTCGCAGAGGTATAAGAAGCTTGTGAATCTAGAAAATCAACCCGACAAGTCAAATTCTCAAGTTTGTAACTGAGCTCGTTATTCATGCTATCAATCTTCTTGTCAAGAGTAGTTAACTTCTCATTCACCTCTTACACGCTCCTCTTCTGTCCATCTAAAATCTGCTTCATCATGAGCTCAAGTCTACTCTCTTGGGGCGGTGGAGCTTGATGTCCTCTACTCTAATTGATTCCCTTGTCCCTCACATAATTAAGAGCCGCACGGGAACCATTAGATGCATCTATATTCCTAGGATTCCTTAGGAAGGGAATCTTTGGTTTGTAGACACGTTCCTCTGAGATTGGAAGCTTCTCAGATGACCCTCTATGTCGACTGACACCAGACGGGTGTCGATCAACACCAATGGTATTCCTCGCGTCTTGCTATAGGTGGTCGTGTCGTTCGATGCCTGCGGAGTTTTGATCGATACCAGTAGTGTGGAAATCGACATCTGAGGCATATCGATTGACATTAATTCTATATTGATCGATACCAGTGGTTTGCAAGTCGACATCTGATGTGTGTCGATCGATGCTACTGAGGTGTCAATTGACACCAGTATCTGAACTCGTCACCCCTTTAGTAGTTTGCAGTGGTGTCGACCGATACCTTTCACTGGAGTCGATCGACTCAGACAATCCTGCTGTAAACTCTTCTTCGATTTCTTCTAACTCCACGAGTTCATCAAAACTTAAATCTTTTTTCAGCACTGGTTAAACCACTTTACCATTCCCCAACATGATGACATTGCATTGATACATTGGATTAGCGTTCGTTCGTCCAGGAAGAACTCCATCTTGCATTTTTACAGACCCAGCAGTCTGCGCAATCTGAGTATCCAACTTCTTGACATGGGTGTGCAAGGCTTCAAAGTTCCCATTCAAATCAGTGTATAAAGCATCAATCCTCCCATTAAAATCAACTGTGATCTTCTACTAACCCTCCAGAATCTGCTCAAGGATAGATTTCATCTTACCTTGCTCAGTTGGTGTAGGAGGTGTCTGGTAAGATGATGATCCATAATTTCTGCTGAAGTTGTTGCTCTGAAAAAGTTTCTGGTACTAAGGCTTAGAGACATAACCCGAAGAGTTATGATTGCCTGTAAAGGTGCTCTTTGACCCTGAAAACCAGTCTCACCAATGTAGTTGACATCTTCATATACTTCCTCAGGTTCGAAGGTCTCAACTTCTGCAGCAAATTGAACTGATTTCTTGTTCACCAGGATGTTGTGAACTGAGTCCAGCTTAGTCTTAAGCTCAGCAATCTGCTTTCCATCAAAATTCCCAGCTTGTTTCTGCCTCTCAAAGTTAGCATTCTTGGTGTTATTGCTAGACGCCAAGTTCTCGATTAACACACAAGCTTCTTCAGGGGATCTCGTGTTGAAGTTCATATTGCTAGCAGTATCTAGAGCCATCTGATATCTCTAATCAACACTTTTGAAGAAAATGCATAGCAAATGAACCTCATAAAACCTATGGTGAGGACAATCTCTCTGGTACGCTCTAAATCGCACCCAAGCAGCCATAAATGCCTCAGTTGGCCTCTGCGTGAACTGAGAGATACTGTTCCTCAAGTCCTCTGACCTTGCATCATCGTAGAAGTTCCGCAGGAATGCTCTCTTGGTGTCCACCCAATTTGTGAGAGATCCTGTTGGTAACTGCTTCAACCAGTGAGCTGCTTAACCACTCGGAGAATATGGGAAAAGCTTACAGAATAGATAGTCATAAATGACTCCATTGTGCTTTATGCTAGTCACAAAGTCTTCAAACCTCTCGATGTGATCCATGGGATGCTCGTGAGCCCACCCATGGAAACGATGCTGACCAACCAAAGTATAGTAGGATGGTTTCAGCTCGAAGTCATTCCTCTGGAAGGTAGGAAGTCTAATCGCAGACATGTTCGCATAGAATTTATCATGCCTATTATAGTCTCCTAGCGTCCTTCCTCTCGCACCCTACGCCCGCAGGGGTGCTCTTTCTTGTTCCTGCTCCACACCCACGATAGCTATTGGAACTGTGGGGTTTCCATCTCCATCAAGTCTCTGCCCCATATTGTTGCACACATGACCCTCTTGGTGTCTAAGAATACAAGCATTATCTTGATGTAAAATCACAGGATTAACCATCTCCATTGGCTTCTTTGCTTTTATGATCTCTCGCTCTAACTTTGTAAGCTCCTGATTGGGGAGAAACAAAAGCTCTTTGTCCTTGTTGCTCCTGGTAACACGATTAAGCATACACCTAAAACACAGCAAACGCAAAGATAAAACGATGTGAGTAAAACTGAAAAGTAAAACTTAGTCTAAATTCTACACTTAAATCTATCGGAAAAAAATCTAAGTCCCTGACAACGGTGCCAAAATTTGATAAGCTCAAATATAACCCTAGAGCTACTCTCCAAATTAAGAGATCGATTGCAGTACTTACGGGTTGAATCCACAAAGACTTAGAACCTCACGATAGACCTTTTCGTTTCAAATGCAGCTAAGCAATATGAGAAATAAAATTAAAAGCAATGCAGAACAATAATAAAATTGGTTATGTAAACAAGTGGAAAAAGCGTCTAGCTCAGAAAAATTCTCAGGAAATCAAGTAATGCAGATCAACTAACCAGTTAGGATCGAATTAAACACCAGTTCTGGAACTCAAATCACTAATATAAGATTAACCAACTATCGTTGCGAGAATCTACTATGTCTAAAACTTAAGAAACCAAATTTCTTTGCAGATCTTAAGGTTCTAAACAAGCATTAAGAACAAGTTCAATTTGTTCACAAATTATCAAATCCAAATTCCTTTTGAATTATCTAATTTGCTCACCCTAGGTTCTGTCAGATTATAAATCACACTATTGTGCCAATTTAACAACCTATGATCAAATTTCTAGGTAATCAAGTCAGAATTAGCATTAAGAACAACCTAGATGAAGAACTATCAAAATTTGAATCCTAACAGATCAATCAATCTACAATTTCTTGAAAACCCTAATGAGAATCCCTGGACCTAACAAGAGATCTACTCACACATATCAATTGAAATCAAAGACATGAATATAATAGATATCATATATGACATATAATAGAGAAATAGAAACAGGAGTTTAAAATCTTCTCTCAAAGAAGAACAAAGTAATATATTCGAGATGGAGTGCTCCCACATGACAAATGGCAAGCTCGACGGTTGAGAATCGTCAGCGCAGAATATTGCGTGATAAAGGAGTCAATGTTTAAACGAGGTGTGAGTGATCTGTACTTGTTGTGTATCCATGGTCCCGTCGTAGAAATAGTCATGAGCGAAGTCCACGAAGGGCTATGTGGAAGCCACTCTTCAGGACGAGCTATGGCATTTAAAATAAAAAGGATGGGTTATTATTGGCCGACCATGATAACAGACTCCTTGAGGTACGCTCAGCGATGCGTAAAATGTCAGCAGTATGCTCCTCTAATCCATCAACCCTCATAACTACTCTCCACAATCGCTGCCCCGTACCCCTTCATGCGATGGTCAATGGATATAATCGGACATATGCATAAGTCAACCAGAGGAGTGCAACACCTCTTCGTATTGACAGATTATTTCTCAAAATGGATTAAAGCAGAGGCGTTTCCCTCCGTAAAAGATTCAGTGGTCAAAACATTCTTGTGGAAAAATATTATATGTAGGTAAGGGGTATAATATGTAATCATTACACACTATGGGTTAAAGTTTATCTCCAAGGATTTTAAAGATTTTGTGGCATCATGGGGGATTAGGATGAGCTATTCGACCCCGAAGTATCCGCAGGGAAATGGACCTGCAGAGGTAGCAAATAAGACTATCTTAAGAAAAGACTGAGTTCTTATAAAGGAGGTTGGTATGACGAGCTCCAGCCGGTATTGTGGGCATACCGGATGACCCCCCGAAAGGCAAACGGAGAGACTATTGTTTCCTTGGTCTATGGGATGGAAGCCATGGTCCCTGCCGACATATGCTATGAGTTGAGTACATAGTGAAGCAGGGGAAAGAAAGGACACATAATTGGAATAATAAATTCATATCAGATGCTAGTAGAGAAGTTCTATTAAATTCAATAGCCCTCGCTATGCCGACATATGCAATGAGTTGTTTTAAACTTCCTATAACCATCTGCAATGAGATTGATTCTCTTCTTTCACAATTTTGGTGGGGTTGAAAGAAAATAAAAGACGTATAACATGAGTTGGATGGAAAAGGCTTAGTTATCCAAAAAAGAAGAAGGAGAACTTGGATTTAAAGACATTGGGAAGTTTAACGATGCCCTGCTGGCCAAGCAGGCGTGGGGAATTTTGGATTCAGATATACAGAATGCAGGGCTTGGTGTGAAACCATCTCAGGGTTGGCGCTTAATTCTCTCGGGCCAGGATCTACTTATACGAGGTATACGCTACCAATTTGGAAGAAATACTAATATCAAACCTGCTATAGATAAGTGGCTCCCGACACATCCTCCGAGAGAAGCGAGCAATTTTACCAGCCCCCTAAACTCAACTATTGCGGATTTTCAGGCAACCATATGGAAGAAGATGGGATGAACAAAGACTACTGATATATCGTGTTTTTATCGGTTTTGAGTATTTACTTTCTTCTTATTTCATATATTTTATTGAGTCAATAACATTTTTAGAGTCTTGTAGTCCCCTATTGAGTCGTCTCAGGTTTTGGATAGCTTGTGGAGGAAAACAATTCATTTGGGGTGAAAGAGCAATTGGTGATGAATAATCATGCTGAAGCGTCAGAGGTTTACCATCTGTTGAGAGGCTTTCCATGCACAGGTATTTATGAAATTTGGACACAAGATAGCTACAGGAGTTAGCTTTCATTTGGCACCAGGTTGAAGTTATTTCCAATGACGGTTCTAACGTTATGCTCGTTTTACTGAAGACATGTCCATCTGACGAGAAATTGAAGCAGTTGGAGATTTTGGTTCCTGGGGGTGAGTGATTGATCAGTCCATCAAAGTGATCGATTGATCCCTTATCCAGACGCAGATTTATGGCCCCATATAATTCTGGTTCAGTCCGTACCTGACCCTCCTCATCTTCTAATGTTTTAAACCATAGACTCGAATTTTGGGAGAGATTCTTGACACTTTTAAGTTCTAAATTCATTGTTCTTTGGATTGTATGCAATTTTGTGGAAAGGAATCCATTCTCTTGACAATTGGAGAAGACTCCTAAACCCTTTCCATTTATTTTTACAGTTTAATCATGTTTTCGGTTATCATTTTTGTATTTTTTTGTTTAGCATGAGTGAGTAGTCGCTTAGTGGATTTTAGGGATTGATGGATTTGTGAACTTAATGTTTAGTTAGGGTTAATCTATATTGGTTTCTTCATCTTGAATGTGTTTAATGCTTGAATTAGCTTGATCACCTAATTCTAGAACCTAGGTTATTTTACGCACCAAAAGTGTTTAATGAAATACCTGAATCAATTTGAGATGAGCAATACTCTTTTAACCAACGAGAGTTGATGTTAGAAAGTGCTTTGAACTAATTGAGCTTAAGTTTAATGCTAATTTGATTTCATGATTACAAATTTCAGTTTAGTAATTGTTGATTTCATGTTTAGAGGCTAATTCCTTGAGAGAGGGTTAGTCTATTTTTGTGATCCATTTTCTAGAACGGTTCTTAATTGATTGCCCTTGATTCATTGATTTCATTTGCTCGTCATTCCCTGAGAAATTTCCTAAGATCCAACGTCTTTTTATCTTATTGTTGAATCAATCATTTTATTGTATTGTTTTATTTATCAACTGCTATTGTATTGTTTTATTTGTCAACCAAAAACCCAAACCAATTCTATCATTCTAGCTCTATAGTACTCTCGAAAGTTTCTAGTGTAACAATTCTATTGGGTTCAGATGAATTCTCTATAGTACTCTCGAAAGTTTCTAGTGTACACTAGAAACCCATCACTTGAAATTCAGATGCGAGATGAGGTTCCATTATACTGGGTTCCACCAACCCATCTAGAAGGTAAATGCAATTCAAGACTTGAAATTCATGATTTTGAGGATATTCATATGTCATGCATTGAAGATGTAACCACTAGTTTGCATACTACCATGCTCATTGATGAATACTATGATTTAATATGTAAGTTTAAGAGAATAGATACTCGAAGAGTAGAAAAGCTTGCTAGAGATTATCATGAAGTATGTTTTAATATTGATGAATACTATGATTTAATATGTAAGTTTAAGAGAATAGATACTCAAAGAGTAGAATAGTTTGCTAGAGATTATCATGAAGTATGTTTTGATATTGAACATCTATGTTCTGTGAATGTTCATGATCTCGAGTTTAAGCTTTCAATCCCTAAAGAATCTAGATTTTTTTTCTTGAAAAAAACTTACCTAACTTACCTATGGGATATGCTTGATATAGATATGAAATTGAATGAGATTAAGAATCATAAGGTTGGGATAGATTCTAGAAATGAGGATGTTTTGTTTTACATGATTGATGGGGCTGAAGTTGACTATTTTGTGATGAACTCGTTTACTTTGGAAGTTGACTTTACATTTACATTAAATGCATTTGATCCTCCTGAGTATTTAATCATCAAAGAAAATTTCAAGATATATGCTAAATTTGTAGTAAACTTTATTGGTGAATATTTTGTCTATTTACCACTAGCAATAGTGTGTCATTTTGCACATATTGTTTATTGTGTTAATAGGAGAATAACCAACGGACCATTGGTTTAACCTTTTGATTCTTGTGGTTAACACCTTGTGAGCAGTGGTCAAGCTATAGACCTTAAACAAGCGCTTATGGGAGGTAACCCACAAGTCTATTAGGAGTCGGAAAAAAAGAAAGAAAAAAAGGAAAATATACAAGGCCATCTATCTTCGAGGTACCATCTTCCTCCCTTCTTCACACCGAGATAGTGTGAACTAGGTCCGAGAGAGGGTTCCTCGTTATCTAACGATCTTGGCATTTTGTTGTTGTCTTTGTTGAGTCTTTTTATTCTTTTATTGAGTTAAAAATTTTTTGGGAACTATGAGCTTTTCTTAGGGAATTGCAATATGCTAGATTTCATTGTCTTGGGACTACTTTAGCATTGTTTGATTCAAATCTACAAAAGCGGGAAAATCCATACCTTGATCCTCTTGCCAGAAACTCCCTATCGCCTTAAAATTTGGATGATTTGAATTCAACCTTGCTTATTTGAACTGAATTTGGACTTAATTTATCTCATCTAGGGGGTTAATATCATGCATTGGATATATACATCTAGAGTTCTCTTCACACTGTTTTACCACTCTCCATGAACTCTAGGTGGCCAGACTCATCTTTAGTCTGGTACCTCATTCTTCACCTTGCCATTGTTTCTAACCTCATGCATTCTCATGACATCATCATATTCATTGATGTGCAAAAACTGAGTATATGGACTGACATAGTTTTCCGTCCGCTAGGATTTTGATGGATAGTCCTTGATATCATGATTGAGTTTCTTTAGGTCCATAGTCTGTTAGACGGGAACCGGTTCAAAAATTCTAATTCAAAAAAAAAAAAACCCGAGAAAAAAAGAACAAAAAAAGAACCGGGAAACTCAGAAGAAGATTGTGTGTTGTAATACTTAAAAGTACCCAATAAACTCAAGGGTTTTGTTAGGTTTGTGTTTAGATGGAGGGTCTGAATGGTCGGAAATATATGTATGTCTTAGTTTGTATGTGTCTCACTGTGATTTTGCATAATGATTTGCATCCATTCATTTTAGTGGAAACCTAAACACTTGCACCACCTCGTAAAATAGCCATCTCGTAAATGAATTACGATAAGCTCGCATTGGCAATGGCAAAGTACGGTGAAGTATGATTTTACTTAGGCTTTGTTTTAGAGGTTTTCAGGTGATTGATTGAAGACATAATCCCAAAAGAATATGTGAGTTCCCAAGTTTTCAAACCTTTTCCCTTACGCTTAGATTTTGTGTTGTTGTTTGAGGAAAGGCAAAAGCCTAAGTCTGGGGGAGTTGATATATCGTGTTTTTATCGGTTTTTAGTATTCATTTTCTTCTTATTTCATAATCTTATGTATTGAATCAATAACATTTTTAGAGTCTTGTAGTCCACAATTGAGTCATCTCAGGTTTTGGATAGCTTGTGGAGGAAAATAAGGGTATGTTTGGTTTCTCATTCAGATGATTCATCAGGATATAAATGTGAATTGATGTTTGTTTAATGCAAAAAATTGATCATTCAGATGATCCATCTGAATGAGCTTTGAAATCTAGGCAAAATTTTCTAAATCATCTGGATGATCCAAATTGGATCATTTGGATGGAGATGATTCATCCAAAAATTCAAGTGACAAATGTACCCTTAACTAATTTTATTTTCTTTGTTAATTTAATTTGTTTTAAAAATATCTAAATCAATAATAATGCATAAAATAAAATAATAATTTTGGCGGGAAAGCGTCATTTTACGATTTTTTGCCAAATTTG
>VBRH01001160.1:50317-62602 GCA_014578085.1 Cardamine resedifolia | reverse complement strand
TTTTTTTTTTTTTTTTTTTTGACATAGCAAAGCAATTGTTTTGTAAGAGACATTCAATTGATTTTCTTAACATATTTAGCAACAGGTACTGTGGTGTAGTGGTTATCACGTTTGCCTTACACGCAAAAGGTCTCCAGTTCGATCCTGGGCAGCACCATATATTTTTGAATCTTTTTTGTCGTCATTTTCATTTATATATATTTTTTATGCTTGATTTTTGCATTTAAAGGTTTTAGCTTTAAAGTTTTAAGATATGGGGCGAGCTTGTTAAATGTCATGAATTAACTTCAAAGTAACACTAACTAAAGTAACACGAAGAGTTAACTTCACGAAGTCATCACCAACATATATATGCAAAACAATACTACTTCTCTTCCATTTTATTTGTATTTTAAGGGTTTTCACACTAATTAAGAAAAACATGAATTTGTCTATTTTATACTTCATTAATATACCATACAAATTTTTCCATTGGTTAATAAATTAAAATAATAATATAATATTAAAAGTTTTGCTAAATTAATGCATTGTAAACACAAAATAACACTTAAAACAGAGTGAGTAAGAGTTTTTATTAGCTTAAATATTTATGGGTGGATATTCGATTTCAACAAATTTCTATTTTACGTAATCTACTTCCACGCCGTAATTACATAGAGAAGATACGAACCCATCAGAGACTAACAAGAAAATGACAAAAAGAGATCAATATTTATAAATATATATATCGCCAGATTATTTGAAGAAGCAACTAAACTCTCCCCACAGGAGACACCGGTGGTAGTTGTGAGAGATATCTCGCCGGAGCCTCAGCTTCAATAGGACCTGAAAATGACTTCATCCTCTCGTTTTCAATCGATGAGAGATTGCTCTCTGCACGCAAACTGTTCAGTTCCATAGTATTTGACAGATTCCGTCCCTCGTTAACCACTATACAAATGGAGAAAGCTTGCAAGAGTGAGAGTGATGTATTGTACTCAACCGCGTAAACACCTTCTCTGTATGGAGTGAAACTCAAGAATGGTTGGTTGTTATTATCCTGTATTCCTCCCTGCAAAAGAATCACGTTTATGAGTTTCATAATCGAGCCAAAGGTTGATGTGGTATTCACAGCTTTGTGATGTTATATATTTATATAAACCTGAAAGAAGAGCTTGAAGGCATCTGAAGTTGAGGGAGAGAGATTTTTGGGTTTATTATGTTGATTTGTGAGGATTCTAAGGTTGCAACCCATGTCCCAGCCTCCACAGTCGCATGATCCACCTGATTTCCATCGTTGTAGCAGCGATGAAGGTCCTCCTTTGTGTGGGAGACTGTGAATTCCACTTGGAAGTACCACTGTTGTGTTGACGTCTGCAAAGTAATCTCCAAGTCTGGCGTCTTTGGTTGAGCTTGATTCAGCAATTTTTGGGATCTTTATCACTATGGCAGCTAGCTCGTTACTTCGCTGTGATTCAGATGTGAAGAGTACGAATTCTCTGGTTAAGGGGTTATCGAGAGAACTTTCTGCAGTGGGAATCAAAGGCTTAGAACCAGAGACTCTCATCTGAGCGACAATGTTGGATGTGTACTCTTGGTTTTGCACCTTCCTGCCATGGTTCATCCATTTTCCATTTTTCTTCTGTACTTCCTGAACAGTGAAAAACGTATACTTGTGTCCATAGTCTTCCTTTTCTGGTGGAGTCTGTTTTCTTATGGTGGCTGCTGTAATGCTTTGTTCCTTTTCAACCGCAAAAGTAAACAGTGGTTGATCATTCTTAGATGTCACACGAAAAAGAGCCTGAACAGTTGAAGATTTTCCACTTTTTGACAGATGGGTTGAAGAAGATGATTGACTGTCAGATAGAATATGCTTTTGGTGACTTGAAGGAGCATCCTTTTGTGATGGCTCAGGAGATCTACAAGAGTGGCTTGCTTTTGGTTTCATTAAAGGTTCGAGTAACCTTCTCAACGGACTAGACCTGCCTCGGTTTGCTGCACTGGTTTTATCAAAAGAAGAGCCATCACTGAAAGACGAGGCAGATGGATTGTCTAAACCAGCTCGTGATGATATAAGTGCTGAGCTTAAGTGGGGAGGAGTCTGCGCATCTTCAGTGTTGGAGTTTTTGCTGGACTTTCCCATGCTGAAGCTGAGTCGGCGAAATGGTGAAATGCTCCTTGCTCTTTCTGATACAGTTTTAGCTGGTTTCTGATCTGACTGTTTGGACAATGTTTCTGTCGACCTTCTATCTAGAGTCCTACTCCTAGAAGGACTAGATTCAATCTTTCTTGATCGTGGAGCTGAACATGATCTTTCTGGTAAAGATCTATTTTTCTCTGAACTCAAGAAGTTCATACGCTTCAAGAATGGCTTACTTCCATCACCTTCACGTCGACCTACATCAGAATCCATGACTGGACCTTTCCCATACGTTAACCTCTCTGGGAAACCCTTTCTATTAGCTTCTGCCACTCGCTCAGCCAGCAGCACTTTTGAATCATAGAACTTGGACAAACCAATAAATTGTTTCTGAGAAACAATACCTGGAACAAATACAGCAGCAGGTTTTACTTTTCCAAACAGATCATGAACACGATGATTTCGGATTCTCTCATCCAACTTCTCTCCTTTTTTCTTGAAATCCTCGGCTAGATTCTTTGATATAATCCTTGTGCAAGAAGGACTATCAGGCTTTGATGGACTCAAGAAAGTTCTGGTTTTCGGAACAATTTTAAATTCAGAATCCTTCTTCTCATTCTGCTGAAACGCAGTTGCACAAGGAGGGCTTTGATGAAACTGCCCATCTCTTCTAGTCGAATCCCTTTGTTTGACAGTGATATTTCCTGGCAAAAAGCTATGACTTTGGGAAGTATCACCATTATCTCTAGGTGGCTCGAAATCTTGAGAACAATCTCCTGGCTTAGATGACATCAAATAATACTGTAATGGAGGGTGATTGATCCTTTTGAGAACCGTAGAAGCACTCAAACCTCTGCTGGAATCTGTCGATGATTCATCAGTCCAGAGTGATGACGATGTGCTTGTGTTGGACAACGAAGACCTCTTATGCTTATCCATCAGTTTATCACCAGATTGCCTATTTCTTAACTTCAGTGAACCAATGCCACCAGCTTTAACATCTTTCTCTTCAAATTTATCACATTTCTTTACATAACTCGGCACATAAGACTTATATTTCACAAGATCTCGTTCTCCTGATGCAGTCCTACCTATCCGTGACTTCAGTCGATTCTCCAACCGCTTGGGACATACATCTTCAACTTTTTTCGTAATCTCGCGGTGGAAATCAGAATAAGATAATCCACGTTTATCATCTCTAAACTTATCCGGTGGAGGAATCGACCTCTGGCTTTCTTTAGTTAATACCTTCTTCTCAGCAGCCACAAAAGGTGGTCTATCACTTAAACACTTCTTCAGCTCCAAACGACACTCCATACGTTTGATAAGTTTCTAAATTGAAGCACTAATGTTTCAATCAGATGACTACTTAGCCTCCCATTCTACTGCAAAAGCTTCAAAATGCTTTAAAATAATCTGTACATACAAGAAAAACATTAGTAAAATATCTCTTATCCACACACAACAAGGTAACAAATCTTCAAAATTTTTGAGATAGAGTAAACAAAAATGCCAAAAGTATTAGATAGAAACAGCTCATGAACTTTATAACATTCACAATCAATGAGATCTGACAAGAATCTCTACAGAATAAAGCTGAGAAACAAAAAAAGCAAACCTAATTATATAAATAAATAAATCACATTCTTGCAGATATTCATCTTTTAAGCTTTCCCATTTTACCAAATAACCACTAAACAAAGATTAGTGACTTTAAAGGCCTAAAGATCGAAGAAATTACACAACTAATAAGAAATTAACTCGAAAACACAAAAAAATTCTTCGTAGATAAAACATTTAGTGGCAAAAGAAAACGAATAGTGGCAGTGACGGAGAACGAAAAAGCTATCCGTACCTCGATAAAATCAGTGTTCTGACGAAGCATCCATCGAAAAGGAGTGTAAAATCAGATCAGAACAGATCTCTAATCCTCCGTGAAATCCGGCCGGAATCACGCCGACGAAGCTGACCCTATCAGCTCTACGAAGCTATAGTGTAAGTGAGAAAGAGAAAGAGAGGATTTTTGAGCTTCTTAATTGTTATAGATAGAGAGATAAAGAGTTGTTGGAGAGAGTGTGTTTAGCTCGCCGAGTCTTTCGTGGAAGTTGTTTTATTCTTTCTTTCTTTTTTCTGACCTTTATTTTATTTTTGGGAGAAAAAAAAAAACATATCTTTTCGTCGCCGACGGATTTAGTAAAAAACAGTAGGATTAAGATCAAGATTCCGTAATGGACGCGGGAATTACGTCATCTTTGACCCCACTTATTTAGATACTACTGTTGAAATTAATATGGGCCTACCTAATCCAGCCGTTATAAAATTATATGAAAGCCCATTAAGGCCCATAAGAACATTCAAATGCCTCCTAGAAATTTCTGGATTCACCTGATATATATTTTTTCCCATTCACGTCCTCTAGATGTTTCTGTATTTCCCCGTAAAACCCGAAAAGCTTCGAGAAATTTCGGTTCATGCTTTTAAATAGATTTCACCATTTCTATGTTTTTTCATCAGACACAATTCGAAAATCAAGTTTCAGCAGAATTTTCAAAAAGAAACGAAGTCGAATAAGAAAATGTCGATGATTCCAAGCTTCTTCGGTAACAACAGGCGAAACAACAGCTTCGTCGATCCTTTCTCACTAGACGTTTGGGATCCGTTCAAGGAACTGACGTCATCTTCATCTTCCCGAGAAAACTCAGCGATCGTGAACGCACGTGTCGACTGGAGAGAGACGCCGGAGGCGCACGTGTTCAAGGCGGATTTACCTGGACTGAAGAAAGAGGAAGTGAAGGTTGAGATTGAGGAAGATAGTGTGCTAAAGATAAGTGGGGAGAGACACGTGGAGAAGGAGGATAAGAACGACACGTGGCATCGTGTGGAGAGATCGAGTGGGCAGTTCACGAGGAGGTTTAGGTTGCCGGAGAATGTAAAGATGGATCAAGTGAAAGCTGCGATGGAGAATGGTGTGTTGACTGTGACTGTGCCTAAGGCGGAGACTAAGAAGGCTGATGTTAAATCTATTCAGATCACTGGCTGAGCTAATGGGTTTGAGTTTTATTATTTGAGTTTCTTGTTTGTGCTTTTGTTGTGGTTCTGTTTTCACCGAGTTTGTTAGTCTTATCTAAATTAGAATAATCGCTAATCAGTTTGAGCTATCATGTATCTTAATAACATATGGAAATGGAATAAATAAGATTTCTTGTCATGAAGCTTTGCGTAGTTTAAACTCAAGTTTTTAATCTTGCAAGTCTCTTAAGTGTTATTTGTACAACTAATCTTAAAACAAAGCTATACGAAGTGACTAAGCACAATTACAATCATGGCTAAACCTTAGAAACAAAATTAGTCGGAATATACCGAATCTATTTTAGTCAAGACTAACCCAAATCTAGAAACAAAACAAAACTGAAATGTTTAACACTGATATAAATATTCGTGTTATTTAAATTCAGATATCATCGTATTCTTTCCATTAAGACTGAAACATTCTTCTAAAATATGAGCTATATATTTCGTTCTAACATATTTAACAGATGTCAAATCTGAGATAGAAGCCAACTAAATAATAAATAACCACACTGCACATCACTTAGAAATTGTGACGTGAGCCATGACGCGTTTATAAGTGACCCATTTATAGATTTGTCTTCAAAATAAGTAGATAATGGATGATAGCAAAAGAAATCATAATGGTCCCTTCTTTTGCCACGATGTCGTTTTGATACAGTGATCAATCATTATAACAAAACTAGTCAAAGACTGAGAGAAAATGAGTGGAGTTCGAGAAAAAACAAGTGAGATCCAATGGCCGGGAAAGAAGACGAGGAAGTGAAGCTTCTAGGGTTTTGGGCAAGCCCTTTCACCTGTCGGGTCAAGATGGCTCTCAAACTTAAAGGTGTGCCTTATGATTACTTGGAGGAAGATTTAGTGAACAAGAGCCCTTTGCTTCTTCAGCTCAACCCGGTTCACAAGAAGGTCCCGGTTCTTGTCCACAAAGGCAAACCAATACTCGATTCAAATCTGATTCTTGAATACATTGACCAAACATGGACAAACAATCCAATTCTACCTCAAGATCCATACGAAAAAGCCATGGCTCGGTTCTTGGCAAAATTCGTCGACGAAAAAGTAAATTCTAAAAACCATTTCCTTTATTATCTAATTGCATATGTGATATTTAGTTGTCAAGTTATATATAGAACCACCAATTACTAGAAACTCGATACATTTTCAGATATTTCTATGCAGATTTAAAGAAAAAACGTTTTGTTATGTGTCTTGTAGGTGGCACCAGCAGGGTTCAGGTCTTTGGTGAAAGCAGAGAAAGGAATAGAGGTTGCAATCGAGGAAGCTCTAGAACTAATTATGTTTCTTGAGAAGGAAGTCACCGGAAAATATTTCTTCGGTGGAGAGACCATTGGATTCTTGGACATGGTTGTCGGAATTATGATCCCGTTTTGTGGGATTCGAGCGTGGGAATTTATGGGAATTGATATGATTCCAGAAGAGATAATTCCAGAGTTAAACAGTTGGATCAAGAAGTTGAATGAGGTTGAGATCTTGATGGAATGTGTACCTCAAAGAGAGGAACATATTGAGCATTTGAAAAGAAATCAAGAGAGAGTCAAATCGTCTTATAAGAAACAAACATAATGCTCTCTATGATCTAGATATTTTCACTATATATTAGAGCTTAATTATTTATTTTCACTCTTTATTTAAAAGTTCTATGAACAATTTACTAAATGATGGTGGATATATATCTATCTGGAGGTAGTAAAATATATTGTTTAATCTGGTTTCGACTCAAAGACTAAACAAATTAAGATTTAGTATGAATATTTTAACTAGGTATTTTTTTTAGTTAGACCTTCATTGATATATGACAATATCTATGTATCTTTTGAAGAACAATTTAAGAAACTTCAGTTGTAAATTAACTCGACCAACTCACCTCAACTCTCGAATTAGACCCTCACAATTGCATGAACAAAAACGTAAATGAGAGACACACCGAGTTTGGATCACCATTCACCATTCACCAATATGCGATGTGATGTTCCTATATCTCACCTAAAATATGAACACTATTACAACGAGATCTTGAGCTCAGTATCAATGGCGACTCACACAATCACTTTTGTATCTCCAGAATACAAGAAAATGCTGATAAATGATAATCAATCCATAGACCATAGTCAAAAGTAATGTATTACACGTGGAGATATTTCATAAGCACGTGCACGTCATTTCTATTTGTCTGGAGACTGGAGATTAGAAACGTTAAGTGCTGATTAAATATTTTTTTAAAAAGTAAGACGAGTGAGGTTAGCAATGACGTACATATATATACCTTAAAATTTAATAATAACCCTTTACTGGTTTGATCTTCAAGATAGATTATCCTTGGACACCAAGAGAAAGCAATCTTCTTATTTATTTATTTATTTAACACATCCTCATTTTCACCACCCATAACCTCATTTTATAAATAGTGAATGACTTAACTAAATTATTTATCAAGCGAACGAAACAAAAGAAAAAGATTAAAAAAAACAGAGGAGTTAGATACTAAAAAACGAGTGAAATCCAATGGCTGAGAAAGAAGAGAGTGTGAAGCTTTTAGGGTTCTGGGCAAGCCCTTTCAGTCGTCGGGTCGAGATGGCTCTCAAATTCAAAGGCGTACCATACGAATACTTAGAGGAAGACTTGCCCAACAAGAGCCATTTGCTTCTTGAGCTAAATCCGGTTCACAAGAAGGTTCCGGTTCTTGTCCACAATGGTAAAATATTAGCCGAGTCACATCTGATACTCGAGTATATCGACCAAACATGGAAGAACAATCCAATTCTTCCTCAAGATCCTTACGAGAAAGCCATGGCTCGATTCTTGGCTAAGTTAGTCGATGAGCAGGTATACCCAAAAAATTACATTAATTTATAATTGTAGGTTAAATGATAAAACATGCAAGTCAGGATTTTATGAAAATATTTCTTATATATTGATATAAACTTGCAGATCCTAACACTAGGATTCAGGTCCTTAGTAAAAGCAGAAAAAGGAAGAGAAGTTGCTATCGAAGAGGCTAGGGAAGTGATTAAGTTTCTTGAGAAGGAAGTCACTGGAAAAGATTTCTTTGGCGGCAAAAATATCGGATTCTTGGACATGATCGTAGGAAGTATGATCCCTTTTTGTCTAGCTCGACTTTGGGAAGGTATGGGAATTGATATGATTCCAGAGGAGAAGTTTCCAGAATTAAACAGATGGATCAAGAATTTGGAAGAAGTTGAGGCCGTGAAGGGATGTATTCCTCCAAGAGAGAGACAAATTGAGCGCATGACCAAAATTGCAGAGACGATTAAGTCTGCCTAAACCAAAGTCAACCTTTTTTATTTTATTTTCTTAAACAAAGTTTTGTAATATTTTTAATCGGATCTTTTTAGTTTTTATGCATGTTCGACTTTTGGTTTATTATTCTCTATTCAATGTTTGTATTTTGGTGTTTGTATAATTAGGATTTATAAAATTTCACGCGATCATACGAACACATTAAATAAAAGCAATACACAAGATTCAAAGTTAAGATAATTTAATTAATCTTTTCGAAAAAAGGGAGGAGAAAACATGTGAAAACAACACTGAGAATTAGAAGAATCAGTCATATTAATGATACTACCATCATCAAGCTTGAACACCTTCACGTCTTCTACCTTCTTTCCTCTCCTACATATATCTTCATCATCCCTCTCAATCTCAGTGAAGTAGATAGAATTCGCCAAACATCCATAGTACTCGGAGGCTACAACCGTAAAACAACTGTCCACAGCCACAATAAGTGCCAAATCATCCATCTTATAAACTTTAAAACCAATAGTCTTCTTGATATCTTCTCCATTTACACGAATTTTCTTACAGAAACGACGAACAATGCATAAATCTCCACAATACTCCACGAGTCTCTTTTCAATGCAACTATCAATCTCGTCGTCTTCCAATGGAGTTGAAGGTGCATATTGAACATTGCTGAGCTGTGATAAACTAATCCACCAAATTACTCCGTCTAAGTCTAAGGCATACACATGTCCTTTGTGAAGTATAATGTCCGTAATATCGTCAACTTGGGTTTTGCCCCAAAAATCTCCAACTTCCTTTTTAATCCTTGTCCAACCTTTCTTTTCTTCTCCCTTCTTGCAGCACCAGAATCTATTTCTTTCGTTGACTGCGAAAAACATATTGTCTAGAAACACAACTCTAGACGACATATGTGATTGCCTATTTTGTGAGTGCAAGGATTTAATCTCGTGACATTGGCTAATCTCTGAAACCGCAAACTTCAAAAGGTCTAGGGTTTTATCGGAAGGGGTGATGAGCTGACGAGAGAGAGGAGACAAGAAAGTATTCTTTCTGGATTTGGAGACTTTTCTTGTTCTGATCAGCCTTCCTTTGGAAGAGAGGAGACGAGAGAGAGGAGACACGAGTTTATTCTTTTTGGATTTGGAGACTTCTCTTGTTCTGATCAGCCATCCTTCGGAAGAACATGAAGACGGGAGAGTAACACGGAAGAAAGTGGTGGGAAAGAGACTAGTCCTTAAACCAGTGCTGAAGGAAGCAAGATTGTGTCCAAAGCGATTCAGGAAACGATTTTTCGTCGCAACCGCGGAACGCCAGGGTTTACAGATGCTACGGATGCGGCAGAGCTCGATGTTGTTGGATAAATGGTTGGCGATTAAACCGACGAGTTCTTCTGGTAAATTAGACCACTCAGTTTCATCCATCTTTGAAATAATGGACGAGCACTCTCAGTGTTGCTATTGTTGAAGTGATTTCTTCTTGTTCAAAGCAAAAAGATGAGGTTTCTTTATTCTAAAGAAAACTGAAATGAAATTAACCAAAATAAATTGGTTTAGTGAACAACTTGAAAAACAGAGAGACTCGTAGTAGAGAGACAGAGTAAAATCTAGTAACTATTAAGACAAGACACAAACTTATATATAGATGTCTTACATAACCCAAAGCAACCGCTTGTAACGTTTGAAAACTGTAAATGATAACTACCCAAACAAGTCACACCCAGAACAAGAAAAGTCTACTCTGTTCTGATCTTGATTTTGGTTATTTTAGTAAAAATGCTTCTTTCTTCTTCTTCTTCTTCATACACAAGAATTAAACACGAAAATTGTATTACCCCATACTTGATTTCTTTCTATTTACATAGATTGTTATCGAAGTTACTGGCTTCAGATCAACGGCCCTTTACTGCTTCTGATTGCTTCAAAACGTGTAGCCAAGATATCAGTCAGGAAGTTTTGGATGAAGATGGTCACCGCATGAGTCCCCTGAGGAGCCTGAGGCGGTGGAAGGGAAGAAACACGACCCTTTGATGGTCCTTCTTCTGGCCTCTGTCTCTTCCTCATCAAACTTGATCTCATGAAGTTGTAGGAGGAGGAGGAAGTGATGGAGAGTTGTGTCGCCTCCTCATTGTTTCTGTTGCTTCTGCTTCGGTCTTGGATTGTAGTGCACAGTGGTGTATTCTAGTCCCATTAACAAAAAATGTGTAGGCGAACTCACCAAATTCTTCATGTTAAAATTTATTGTTCACGAGAGTAGAAGCCTTTAATAAACATCTATCTAATTAACTAAAAACTACTCCTAGGAAACAAACAAACAAACAAAACAAATCTTCCGAAGTGTTAACAAAAATCTAAAATTAAGGCTTGAAATACGTGGTAAGTGTCTGGAGATTTATCCAAAATTTATCAAAAAGAAAAAAAATAAGTGGAGTGACGTAAGCAATGACTTGATTACCTTAAAGATGTTCTTTTTTCGTTTAATCTTCAAGATATGCTTGAGAATACCAAGGAGAAACATAATGGTCTTTTTAAATTTGTTACCATGTCCCACAGCTTCATATATATACAATAAAATTAATAATCAATCAAGCGAACGAACCAGAGAAGCTTGAAATGGAGAGAAGAACAGAGGAGTTAGATAATAAAAACTAGAAAGTGATAGAGAAAGAGATCTAATGGCGAAGAAAGAAGAGAGTGCGAAGCTTCTAGGGTTTTGGATAAGCCCTTTCAGTCGTAGGGTCGAGATGGCTCTCAAACTCAAAAGGCATTCCTTACGAGTACTTGGAGGAAGACTTGCCTAGTCGAATATGAGATCACAATGGCACAGCAGCGACAACTACATTTTTTGACTAATCAAAGAATATCATACCTTCATAAGTTCGTTAGTCAAAATTAAAATATCTCAAGTGAAAGATGAAGGACACGCTCAAGATCGACACCTTTGTTGACTATTAAAAATTTACAATTTTCTTGAGCTTTATTGAAGAGTGAAATTTCATAATAGTTGGCTAGATTTTAATGTAACGTTTTGCTGGTACTTTTGTGAACAAATTGAACTTTTGCTCTGTTTTACTTGTAGATGTTCTTCACAACACCAAGAAAAGTATACTAAACTACTGTATTAAAACGCCTTAAAGGACTTTTCTTTTCCTTTTCCTTTTTGTTTCAAATCAAGCATAATTTACATGACACTATAAAGAATCAAAAAGATTAGAGGAGTTACATAAAAAAAAAAACAAAGCGAGAGAGAGATAGATTCAATGTCTGAGAACGAAGATCGTGTGAAGCTTATAGGGTCTTGGGCAAGCCCTTTCAGTCGTAGAGTCGAGATGGCTCTCAAACTCAAAGGCGTACCTTACGATTACTTGGACGAAGATTATTTGGTCCACAAGAGTCCTTTGCTTCTCCAACTAAATCCGGTTTACAAGAAGGTTCCGGTTTTTGTCCATAATGATAAGACATTACCCGAGTCACATCTAATACTCGAATACATCGACCAGACATGGACAAACAATCCAATTCTACCGCAAGATCCGTATGGAAAAGCCATGGCTCGCTTCTGGGCCAAATTCGTCGATGAACAAGTAAATTATATAAACCAATTCCTTTATTGACCATTCTTGCCGTGACTTTTCAATTAAATTATAGTCATAACATGTATATCCGTATATCAGTTGAATAGTAGATTAATAAACTTGTTCCGTAGTAATCAAAAAAATGCTAGAAAGTTGTACCAATTAGAATATCTATAATTGGTACCAATTAGAGTACCAATTAGAATATCTATGCACATTTCAAAAAAAAAAAAAAAAA
>VBRH01001160.1:34461-47420 GCA_014578085.1 Cardamine resedifolia | reverse complement strand
AAGGAAGTCACCGGAAAAGATTTCTTTGGCGGAGAGAAAATCGGGTTTTTGGACATGGTCGCAGGAAGTATGATCCCGTTTTGTATAGCTCGAGGCTGGGAAGGTATCGGAGTTGATATGATTCCAGAGGAGATATTTCCTGAACTAAACAGATGGGTCAAGAACTTACAAGAAATTGAGATTGTGGTGGAATGTATTCCACCTAGAGATAAACATATTGAGCACGTGATGAAAATCGTGGAACGAATCAAATCGGCCTAATAGGCCACGATCGAGAGAGGTTAAACTATAAATTTGTATGGCCTCGTTATTTAAAAGTTGTATGAACAATCTATTAGATAAAATTTATTTTTATGAGTATTTAGATATCTATTAATCAGAGCTTTATTAAATTACTCCTTTATGTTTTAAAAAGTTTGATTTTTAAAAAGTTTTCTTCTATATTATTAATCGCCGAACAGAAATAACTAACAACCATTCAAATTGAAGTTTATTACGTAAATTGCTATCATGTTAGTGTTAATCAATTTGATTTAAAAGGGATAATTAAATCAAATCATAAGCAACCAAATAGAGATTCTCGAGAAAATTTTATTCGGTTATAAGTTAAGTTAATTCGGTCTGGAATAGAAGGACGCAAATCTTTTAAATGTAATATAATTGGTCGATTCGAACTAGTTAAAAACAAACAAAAATATATTTGGTATTAATATATTCGGGTTAAATTAAGTATTATCTAGATTAAGAATAAGAACATGCGGATCCTTATGCCGATATGTGATTGGTAAAAAATATCCGGGTTTGCAAGTGTTTGGCTCCAACATTGAAAATTTAAAATTTTATTTTCCTGGAATATCTTTCAATTAAGTAAGCGAATTACAACGAAAAAATAAACCTTCTTTCTAATGAATTTTAATTAATTACGAAGAGAATAAACGATGATCGATTCGATCAACTAACATAAATCTTAAATCTTCTAAAATCATTGATTTTTTTAGATTTAATCAGAGATTTAAGGAAAATAATAAATAAAACGGTTTTTGACTATTTCAAAACAATCAAAACTAAAAAAAAATAATAATAATAAATAAATAAAACCTAGCTTTTCTCTCTAAAGAAGATGCGGCGGTGATCTCGCCTCTTCTCCTTCCCTATCTTACCAATGCAGATCTGAAGCTCTTCTAGCTTGGATTCGCTTACCCTTCCATTTGCTAGACCTTGGTTAATCTTTCCTTTTCCTTTGTTTTGAGTTTCTCTTGCTCAGACTTGTCACAATCTCACCGTCCCTCTATCCATCGTGTAACCACAGATCTGCACTTTCTCGGCGAGGCTGGTGTGGTCTTCATCTCTTCTCGCCCAGTCGACGTCGTTGCCCCTCAGCATCTGAGTATCCTTTCTGGCATTCATGTCGTGTTTGTTGTGTCTTTTTCTTCTGAAGTCTTATGCAGGGAAGCAAGTGAATTTGCGTTTGATTCCAGATAGAGTGGTTCTTCCTTCTAGCTTTTGCTAAGATTCTACTAGTGGCAATAACCATAAATTCTAAACCCTAAAACTTATTGTGAATAACCCTATAAAGCTTATTCTATCGATAAAAACATAAAGCCTGGAGAGTATATACAACACATCTCTTCTAGTCGGCGAGAGGTTTTCTTTGCTCTCGCTCCTTCACAATTCTGGCAACAATTGTAAAGTGGATCATGTATCACATCTGTCTCATATCAGGTGCTTATTAATGGTACCCCTAAAGGGCGAATTAGACCTTCGCGAGGGATTCGTCTGGGTGATCCAATTTCTCCATATCTATTTATCTTATGTACGGAAGCTCTAATCGCTCAACTTAGGAGAGCAGAAGCAGGTGGGAGAATTCAGGGACTCCGTATTTCATGTGCGAGTCCCATGGTTTCCCATCTTCTATTTGCACATCTTCTATTTGCAGACGATAGTCTTTTTCTGCAAGGCTGATACTCAACAGAGTAAGGAGATTATCGATATTATCCACTCTTATGGCGAGGCATCGGGGTAAGAGATCAACTTTAAGAAATCTTTGATTATGTTTGGAGCTAAGGTTTCAACCCCAATGCGACAAGAAATTAAGAATCTAGTAGGGATAACCCAAGAATAAGGGATGGGAACGTATATGGGACTCCCAGAGAAGATCCATGGATCTAAAGCCCAAGTATTTGCATTTGTGTGAGATCGTCTCCAATGCAGGGTATATTCTTCGACATCTAAGTTTCTGTCCAAAGGGGAAAAAGAGATTCTAATCAAGTCACAAGCCCAAGCTCTTCCGACTTATGTTATGTCGTGTTATCTGCTACCAAAAGCTATTTGTTCGAAATTGAGTAGTGCAATTACCAACTTTTGGTGGAGCCAGAAAGCAGATAGTGGCGGTATTCATTGGATATCATGGGATCAAGTATGCACACCATTTGAAGAAGGGGCTTAGGATTCTGAACTTTAGAAGATTTCAAAATTGCCCTACTAGCCAAACAACTATGGCGAATTCTCAGGTTCCCCGATTCTCTACTCGCCCGAGTTTTGAAAGGGAGATATTTTAGGTATTGTAGCCCCTTGGATATTCAAGTATCTAATCGACCTTCCTATGGTTCGAGGAGTATTTTGGCAGCAAAACCTCTGTTGAGGTCTGGTATTAGGAAAACAATTGGATCATGCTTCAGTACTAGCATTTGGACGGAGCCATAGATACCCGATATTCCAGCTCGCCCACCAAAAGATCTGAATGGAGAAAGAAATCCTTTGGTATTTGTGAATACCTTGATCGATTTTTAGACCAAGAGATGGAAAATAGATTGTCTCCGGAGAATTTTTCCCCTGGAAGAAATTACCCTGATATTAGGGATTAAACCGAGTTGTAATGTATCGCGAGATGGATATAGCTGGACCTTAACAAAGTCAGGCAATTATTCCGTCAAATCTGGGTATTGGGCCGTGAGAGCCTTATCTCGTCCTGCATGCGACCACCCTCTTCAGAGACCTAGTGTCACGACACTAAAGGCACAAGCATGGAAAATTAAAACTACACGGAAACTTAAACATTTCGTGTGGTAAAGCCTTTCCGGCAGCCTGGCTTCATGCCAACGCCTCTTTTATCGGTATATTGGTCGAGATAAGGCATGTCCGCGGTGTGGAGCAGAGGAAGAGACGATAAATCATTTGTTTTTCGAATGTCCCCCGGCGAGACAAGTTTGGGCATTATCGAACGTTCCCTTGCATCCTAACAACTTCCCCTCCCAATCATTGTTCTGTAATATAGATTATCTATACGAGCGAGGTAAGGATTATGGAGCGGAAGAGGAGAGTTTGCAGATTTTTCTGTGGGTTATGTGGTATATTTGGAAGGCGAGGAACAAAATTTTTTTTGAGAACAAGTGTGAACATCCTTAAGATACCCTAGACATCGCCATCCAAGAAGAGGAAACATGGAGGACAACAAATAAGAAGGAAGATCCCCCTGATGGTGTGGCTAATGGGAATAGGAGGGACGGTTACCCGTCGATATACCACTTTGTTTTACGGATGGATCGTGATACAGTACAGATTCTCAGAGTGGACAAGGTTGGATAGTCACCATTGGCGAGGAGACTTTGCACATTGGGATGAAAGGTCCGCGTGCCTTTCCCCACTGCATACAGAGCTGAAGGCTCTTGTTTGGGCAATGCAAAGCTTGGCAGCCATCTCTTTGATGAATATCCTCTTTGTCACAGATTGTTCAGATCTTATTGCTATAACTTCAATCCCGGAAGATTGACCATTATTTTTTCGGAATTACGAGACTTCTTATTATATAAAGATTTATTTACATCTTTTAATATTAGATTTATTCCGCGTAGTAAGAATGCATGTGCGGATTATCTTGCAAAATGTGCAAGAGCACGTGGTTTATGTTTTTCTCATGTAAGTCCATCGGTGCCTGATTGGCTCTCTTTAGAGGAGAGTCACTTACCGACAACCTAATATATGGGGTTTGGCCGGAAAAAAAAAAAAGGAAAATAAGAAATATTATTGAGAGATTTCTTCTTATCATCTACATCTTTTGCCGACTTCAACTCTTTATATACTCTAATCGGACGACAAATAAAATATATTCCAATAACATATCTCTCTTTAGCATTATTCCAGAAAAAATGGTAGCTCTTACTGATACCAAGGCTGCAAGTCAAAATCATATACTCGTGGAAACAATACAATACCTACTGAGGCAAGACTTTGGAGATGATTTTGGCTGATGAAGCGATATCTTTTCTTTTTGGTTCTGTTAAAATGTTTTCTTAACCAATTTAAAGCTTATATTCCAATTGTATAGTACTCTTTTTCATGCTACTATTAAAAAAAGCACAAATGTCCCAGAATGAAAGGCACATTAAAATTGGAGATTGGATATCCACTGAGATTTTTCAAGTAAACAAAGTCTTGTTCAAAAACGCGGGCTAGGCGGCCGTGTAAACGTCGACTAGGCGTTTGGCGGTGAGTAGCCGCCGGAATTTCATCAAATCGATGAAAAAAATTGAATTTTCAAAAAAAAAATGGTGGATTTTCAGGTAAAATGAAGTTTTTATGAGTACATATATTGTATTAGCGTGAAATATACATAATTAGCATGATGAACTTGCAAAACGGCAGAAAAAATGGTGGACGGCGGAAATTAGGATTGCAGTGTCGCTCTCATGAGAAAGAATACATGGGCAAAATAGTAATTTATATTTCACTAAAGCGAAAATGAGGAAAATAAATGATTTTGGGTATAGTAGGGATCTAACACTGGGCCTAACATGACTAATAACTATTGTAAACCACTAGACTAACGTAAATTATTTTATTATGTTTCACATATGTAATAAATATACATATAAATATTGATATAACCATTAAAATAAATCCCCGATTTAAATCCGATTTTCCGATTAATTGTTAGGTCCTGCTTGACCGCCCGACTAGCGTCTAGCAAATTTTTTAACATGGAAACAAAATAATCGGAAAGTATAGGTTAACTAAGCATCCTTACAAGTTGGCACTTATTAAAAAATCTGTTATTAACTGCTGTTAGTCCGTTTCCAATAATTTTTTTTTTGGATTTAGCCAACTTTCGTGATGATATTGATAAACATCTGAGCGTCAATATATGTATAGGCAATTTATTTAAATATCATTTAAAATTAAATCTTTATAAATAATTTCATCATTATTAACTGTTTTATTTTATTTATATGTTTCATTAAGCATGTTTCATAAATGTAAACACTGAAAACCATATTTTTTATTTGTAGTGATGAGCGTTTGCCAAAGTATATTGGGAAATTGAACCAAAGTGTTATCATGAGGTTGTGGTAGACAAGCGGTGGAAAAAAAACAATGTCGCATGAAATAGATGTTCTTGAAATTAACTAACGGTGGGACTTGGAGGATTTACCATCCGGCAAAAGGCTCTTAGATGCAAGTGGATTTTTAAAATTAAATATAATGCAGATGGAACCATTAAACGGTACAAAGCTCAGCTTGTCCTTTTTGGTATTCTTCAATCGGAAGGTGATATAACCTTCACATAAATAACTTTAGAGTCCTACAGGGGCCACATGTTGGTGAAGATTAGAAAGACATGCAGTTCTTACTTCATACAACAATGAGATTTGTCCAAATAATGGCTTCACCAAAACCAATTCAAATATTTATCAGAAAAACAAAATATTATGAATAACCCTGTAAAGCTTATTCTATCGATCCCAAATCAACATTTGGTCGTTAACATCTGGCTCACCAGAACCATAAAACCAGGCCAAAATAAAAAACATAAGCTAAGACCTCAACAATCTTTCCTGACTAAAACTCAAAACAAATTTAAGATAATTAAATGAGTGTTCGAATTTAATTCACCTAATTTTGGTGGCTCCTTGAAAAATTGACTTTATTCTCAGTTGTTACGATACTCAGATATACAAGGAGTAACATAAGATTTTACTGAAAATTGTTGGGTCCCATAATTTATGGTAACCCTCCAAAAATAGGCGTATGCCACTTAGCGTGGAGAGCACACGGTATTCTTTAGTAAAAGGCGAAAGAATAGTTCGCTATGTACTCACCACATGGCTGCGTGAATTATGAAAGAAAATCAAGACGTTTATTTATAGTACAACTCGTGCTGCTAGCTATTCCTACTTCTCCGATGTGGGACTCTCAGACGAAGCTGTTTTTAAACTCTTCATGGGCTTTCATGGTCCTCACTGGGCTTAAAACCCAATTATCTTCCTCTTCCAGCTAAGCCGAGTGAAACCCTACAAATATGCGTCACTATAAATAAAGCCGTAAACCAATTTTTTTTTTTTGGGTCAAAACCCGTAAACCAATTTGAATCCTAAAATAAAAGAAATTTGATTAAATGGTCATCATTAAAAAATTTAAACCGTTGATGAACGTTTAAATAACAAAATCCAAACTTTATTTCACTATTTTATGTTTCAAGCTTATGAATAACTGGGAAACACCAATTATGTTTTATTGTATTAATAACTACAAAAATTGAGAAAAATAATAATTTCATTTCATTGTATTTAGAAAAATAATAATTTCATTTCATTGTATTTAGAAAAATAAAAGAATCAATATTTTGGTTACAAAGATGGAAGAAAATATTGGCTAATATAATTCTAAAAGAATTGGAGAAATAAATATATAGATTATCAATTAATTTGAAAAACAATTGTATCATCTCCTAATTTAATTATATTTATATTTAACAATGATATCATATATAATTAACTGAATATTAAAGAGTTACCCAAAAAAAATTACCCTATAATATATAGTAGATTTTGAAATATAATGAGGCGTAATGATGAACAAATGTGAAAGTAACGTCAACCATAATGTAAGATTAGATACCTTCTAGATGTTTTCGATGATATATATGAATGATACGTTGGGCCAATTTTTAACTAAGCTAATTAGGGTTAGTTAAATTGATTTGTGTGAATTGGAAATAAATTTTAATAGTGGTAAGCTCATGTTTAGTCAGAGTGAATATACGGAGAAAACAAGAGATGAGTTAATTTGGTCTTTTCTGTTTTTTACATCCCTGAAAATCAGTTTCATATAGGGCTGGGTGCAAGGCCCCGTTACCCACCCGACCCGCTCGACCCGCTTCGTACTTGTCTTGTAAAACCAAGTATCCGCTTTGAACAAGTCAGGTAACAAGGCGGATGGATAATTACTTACAAGTACCAAGACAAGTAACAAGCTAGATTTTTATGTTCAATACTTGCCTCGTTACCGATCCGCCGACCCGTATCCGTTACCCATACCCGTTATTCTTCTTAGTTCTTCCTTAGTTCTTCCTCAGTTTCTCCGTAGCAAACCTAAAATTGAAACCTCCATCTTTTTACTTTCCTTGTGCTTTCTCTTCGCTAATTCACACCTCGAAATCGAAACCTCAGTGTTTTCTCTTCGCTACTTCACACCCGAAATCGAAACCTCTCAGCTTTTTCTTCAGTCTTCGGCGTCACCTCTCGTCGATTTCATCTTCTCAGGTTAGTTAGGGTTTCCTCCTTTCTTGCTTTTTATTTTCTGTGCGACATCGAAAAATCTGGTGATGTCTGGCATCAACTCTTTTAGTCTTCGTAGTCGTACACATCGTATTAGGGTTTTGGTGCGATAGTACTTTGATTTATCGAACCGAACTTCTTCTTTGCTATCTTTGATTAATCGGAAGTTTTCTTAGGGAAATTAATTAGGTTTTGTTGCGGGAGAGGAATTAGTTCTGACTAATTTTTTTGATTTCCTTACCTCCGTGAAGAGTTTGTTTGAGTGACATTAAATAAGATCACATAACTTAAATGTTTTTTTATGGTTTCATTCATTCTTCTGTACATGGAACAAGAGAACACAGAAACAGAGAAAGAGTATGGTGGTGAAACTCAAACGGATGCTCCAACCATCGATTCTGTTGAATCTAAGGTAACCCCTAGACAAACATCAGTTGCTTGGGATAATTTTAAGAGAACTGGGGATAGGAGCTTTGCTAAGTGTAATCATTGTGGTTTGGTAGTTAAAATTATATCAGCATTTGGTGTAAACACTAGTACCATGTTGAATTATATTCGTAGATGTAAGAAACTTCATCCTGAACGTGAGGAACAAATTGTTGCTGGTAAAAGATTAAGGCAGTCTACCTTAATGAATCAGCCCAAAAAAATAAGAATATTGAAGTAGTTCCTTCATATTTACAATTTGATCAAGATGATAGCTGAAAATCTCTACTTAGGATGATCATAAAAGATGAGTTGCCTTTTAGGATTATAGAAAATGAAGGTTTTAGAGAATTTATCTTCACTGTTCAGCCTCGGTTTCAAATTCCTTCTCGTAGGACCATCACTAAAGATTGCTTCTGTTTATATCTTGAGGAAAAGAAAAAGCTAAAACTGTTTTTTGAGAAACACAAAAGGAGTGTTTCTCTTACAACCGATACTTGGACATCGGTTCAGAACATCAATTACATGTGCCTAACAGCACATTTCATTGATGAGAATTGGAATCTACAAAAAAAAAAAATCAACTTTTGTCAAATTTTAAGTTATAAAGGGGAAGTTATCGGGAAGATGATTGAGAGGTGTTTGGTATCTTGGGAAATTAGCAAGGTTTTTACAGTGACAGTAGATAATGCTAGTTCAAATGATGTAGGACTAAGATTTTTAAGAAGAAGACTTCAATCTTGGGGAACTAGTGTACTAGATGGAGAATTCATTCACATGAGATGTGGTGCTCATATCATAAATTTAGTTGTGAAAGATGGATTGGAAGAAAACAAAGCCTCAATTAGCCAAATTCGATCTGCTGTTAGGTATATTAGGTCTTCTCCGGCTAGGTTAAACAAGTTCAAAGAGTGTCTTAGTCATCTAAAGCTTGGTTCTACGGTTAGTTTATGTCTTGATGTTGAGACTAGAAGGAATTCTACGTATTTGATGTTACAATCAGCCTTGAAATTAAAGAGAGCTTTTGATATGCTTGAGTTAGAGAAGGACAAATACTTAGTAGAACTTGGTAAATTAGATGGTGCGCCTAATGAATCAGATTGAGATTATGCCAAGGTTTATTTGCCGATTTTGAAGTTCTTCTATGATGCTACATTAAAAGTTTCAGGGACTCGATATCTTACTAAAAATTCTTATATAAAGGAGGTTTTTGGAATTGGTCAACTAATACAAAAGATTGGTTTAAACAAGACTGATCCAAATCTGAAAAAATGGCTGTTAAGATGAAAGCTAAGTTTGACAAATATTAGGGAGATATGGATAACATGAACTTAGTAATTTTTGTTGCTTGTGTTATTGATCCTCGATATAAAATGAAGTATGTGAGCTGGTTAATCCGAGAAAGCTATGGTAGTAGTTCTGATAGCATAGCTGAATGTTTAATTCTGAAAGTTACAAAGGTTGTAGAGAAGATGTTTGACTACTACAATAGAAAATTGAGTATTTCTTCAAACCATCAAAGTGATGTTGAAGGACTAGGCACTTCTTCTCAAATTAATGTGGAGCCATATGAAATTTATGACTTGGATTCATTGATTGAGCAGCATGAAGAAAGTGAAGAAAACTAATTTTGTGGAAGAAGACAGGATCAAGGTATAAGACTCTTTTTCTAATGGCTAGAGATCTATTGTCTATATCAGTCTCATATGTTGCTTCTGAATCTGTTTTCTCCACAAGTAGTCGTGTTATTGATCCGTATCGTAGTTCTCTCACTCCAAGAACTGTTGAAGCTCTAATCTGTACACAAGATTGGATTCGAAATGATTATGAACAAACTTGTTTGGAAGATCAGTTTCAGCAAGTTGAAATAATTGAAGATGGTATATTTTCTTTTAATATTTCTTATTAGTTAAAAGTTTAGCACTTGAAATTATTTGGATAGTTTGTCAAATTCTAACATGTATTTTTGTTGTTTTCTTTTAACAGAGTTTGCAAATTCAAGTGATCATGGAAATTTGATGAAAGGAGTGAATTTGACCTCGGAAGAAGAAGAATGAAGATTTGATAAAAAAATCTGCAGTTTCTAAAAGAACAATGTCAGGAACAGAAATCTCTCTTTGTTTTACTTCTTGTATTGTGTTTTACTTTTTTGTGTATTTTGAAATGTTAAAAGTTGTTAAAACATTTATGCAAACAAGACAAGACATTTATGCAAACAAGGCAAGACAAGTACAAAAACAAACAAGGTAAGACACGAGTACCCGCCCGGGCCAAGTTACTTGCAAGTAATGGTTGTATCCTGGGACTTTTGGTTCATAGATTCTCGTCAAACTGCGGAAGATTCAAAAAATTAAAGAAAGAGATTAGTCTCGCCTCTATTTATTCTCTTCCGTTAACGATTGTGGATTTTAGTTTCAATTTCATTATTTTCCTAGTGTGCTAATTTATTCTTACATGATATATAAACATTACTAACACGTGTTCTTCACAACACTAGAAACATTTATTAAACCTAGTAAAACAAGAAAGGCGTTACATGCACCCGTGGATAAATATCGAGGCCAGAACCAAATAAAGTATTCAAAGAAGAACATAGGAGTTAGACCAGAAAAAAATCTAGAAAAAGAGAGAGATCCAATGGCGAAGAAAGAAGAGGAAGTGAAGCTTCTTGGTTTTTGGGCAAGCGCTTTCAGTCGTAGAGTCGAGATGGCTCTCAAACTTAAAGGTGTGCCTTATGAGTACTTGGAGCAAGATATAGTGAACAAGAGCCCTTTGCTCCTCCAGCTAAATCCGGTTAACAAGAAGGTTCCGGTTCTTGTTCACAATGGTAAGGTATTAGCCGAGTCAAATCTGATACTCGAATATATCGACCAGACCTGGAAGAACAATCAAATTCTTCCTCAAGATCCTTAAGAGAAAGCCATGGCTTTCTTCTGGGCCAAAGTCGTTGATGAAAAGGTAGCTCTATACCAATTCCTTTATTATTAAAATATTAACTAGTTGCATAGATGATATCGTAAAGTCATTTAAATTCCAAGGTAAGCTACGGATTTCGGAATTGTGAAATACTGAAATGAATATTCCGTGATTCCACACAATTTTTACCAATCGTAGATTAGTGAAGAATTTCAATTTATATTCCATGATTTCCTCAAGAAAATTCTGACTAAAAAACTAACATTGTATGCCATCCCTAAAATTTTCAAAAAAAAAATAATTTAACTTTTCTATTTTTATGTATTCCATGTCGTGTATATATTCAACGATTCCAATATATATATTCATAATATTATGCCAATTAATTTTGTGATGAAATGGTTAATATCTTGTAGGTCGGACCAGTAGGGTTCTCTTCTGTGGTGAAAGCAGAGAAGGGAATAGAGGTTGCAATTGAGGAGGCTCGAGAACTCTTTATGTTTCTTGAGAAGGAAGTCACCGGAAAAGATTTCTTTGGCGGAGAGAAAATCGGGTTTTTGGACATGGTCGCAGGAAGTATGATCCCGTTTTGTATAGCTCGAGGCTGGGAAGGTATCGGAGTTGACATGATTCCAGAGGAGATATTTCCTGAATTAAACAGATGGATAAAGAACTTAAAAGAAATTGAGATTGTGGTGAAATGCATTCCAAATAGAGAGAAACAAATTGAGCACATGTTGAAAATCGCGGAACGAATC
The DNA here is from genome assembly GCA_014578085.1 of Cardamine resedifolia. Lineage (NCBI taxonomy): Eukaryota > Viridiplantae > Streptophyta > Magnoliopsida > Brassicales > Brassicaceae > Cardamine > Cardamine resedifolia. Next base: position 35,767 of record VBRH01001160.1, on the reverse strand, counting down.
AAATGGGCCTAAGAGGTCACGATCTCTTCGATCATGAGAGGTTAACTATATGTTTGTATGGCCTCGTTATTTAAAAGTTTTATGAACAACCTACCTACTAAGTAAAAATAATTCTTATGAATATCTAGATATCTATTAGTTAGAGCTTTATTGAATATATGATAATAGCTATCATAACATTTTTTTTTTTAATGTAATTTAGATGGTTACCGATTGATTCAATACAATAAAAACTAAATGAGTCTCTCCAGAACAAATAAGTGACACTTGGAAACAAGAGGTTAAATGAGAAGAAGTGGAATCTGAAGTCACTAGAACCTCATAATCAATTTATCTTATCACAAATCACTTTATTAGGATACTCTTGAAGCTACAACAATTTTTTGCTTCACCTTCTATTGTACGTCAGAGCCGTTTGCAGCAACATTTCCATCGTTTCACATTTTGAGTTGATTTTCAGGTTTCTTCTTTCTCTGTTTGACTTTATGTATTGTGGTTCTGACTCTAAAAAGCCATGCTGGATTGGTAAAGAAAAGTTTGAAGATAGTGATTTAACAGAGAAGTTGCTAGCAAAGTATAGCATTGTTGAAAATGTTATTCCATGCGAGACAACCACTACAAATACAGTTGATTAGCTATAGCAAAATCCGTCACAAAATCTTGTATCTCCTTGTTGAATATATTTTGCGACAGATTCCAAACATATCATTTTTGTTGTTATTTTAGTGTCACTAATGATATAATGTTGCCGAATTGTTTAGAATTGACAACATACTATATGGAAAAAATTCGTAGCTAAAATATGTAGGTAATTTATTCATACTATATATAAATGTAACGTCAATCATGACGTAGATTCCTAGTGACGTTAGCCATGATGTAGATACCTTCTAGATGTCCTTCGATGATATCTATGAATGATATACAAACATTGTACATAACAAGTGTTCTTCACAACATTAAGAAATTTTTATTAAACTAGTCAAAAAAGAAAGGCGTTACCGGTGGATAAATATCGAGACCAGAAGCACATAAAGTAGTCAAAGAAGAACAGAGGAGTTAGACCAAAAAGAAAAAAAGCTAAAGAAAGAAAGAGATCCAATGGCGAAGAAAGAAGAGGAAGTGAAGCTTCTTGGTTTTTGGGGAAGCCCATTCAGCCGTAGAGTCGAGATGGCTCTCAAACTTAAAGGCGTGCCTTATGAGTACTCGGAGCAAGATATAGTGAACAAGAGCCCTTTGCTTCTCCAGCTAAATCCGGTTTGCAAGAAGGTTCCGGTTCTTGTCCACAATGGTAAGGTAGTAGCCG
>VBRH01001160.1:0-20771 GCA_014578085.1 Cardamine resedifolia | reverse complement strand
AAAAAAAAAAAAAAATGGTATGTGGTGTTGTTGCATATAGTCAATTAATACAGTATATAATAAGATTAAATTAATTATCTTTAATAATAATAATGAAATAAACGGAAAAAGAAATGCATATATATGTGTGGGTTCCACATCGTTCACGTGTTAACAATAAAGCATTGAAAACAGTTCACATTTCAAAAGAATATTGGATGAATACATGAAAATATTCCTCAGAAATTTTAGAATCCCACTAAGTTTATACAAGAGTTCAAATTAGTAAGAAATTAAAAAAAAGAATTAGACTAAATTAAGTATCACGTATGATAATTAAATATAGCTAGTATCTTGTTGTTTTTCTTTTTCTTTTTCTATACCGTCAGAATTAAATATAAAATAGAATTACTGTTTATTGTTATTTTTTTAAAATGTATTTCAGTACTACACACATACATACGATATATAGATCTTTGAACTTTCAAAGTCGTTAAGGATCGGACAAAACAAATTTTATTCTGTTTCTTGTTCGATAATCAATGTATTCTCTTTTATGTATTGTTCGATTCTTAGAAACGAAAACCACACACTTTCATTATATATATAAACTGTATTTATAGGACACGTCTCTAGAAGACAACACAATGTGGAGACACATACACACACGTGTAACTGTTTTGCAGTTAACAATTCTATTCGTATCTCTTCGGTGTGATACGAATAGTTTATACATAAATCAGTTACTTAACTATATAATATATGATTCTTCTAAAATAATAAATAGATGAAGACTTGATCATATCCAACACTCCTCTTTGATCATGGCTTCATCGTTACGCCTAGCTCTTCTCGTAGAACCTCGAACCTTGTTGTGGTTAAGGGCTTCGTCAATATGTCTGCTATTTGTAGCTCTCCTGGACAGTACTCAAGTTTGATCTTTCCATTCTGTTCAGCCTCTCGTACGAAATGATATTTGATGTCGATATGCTTGGTCCGACGATGTTGAACTGGATTCTTTCCGATTGCAATCGCTGATTTGTTTATCACAGAAGATCCTTACACCTTTCTCTGCCTTGAAACTAATCTCATTCACCAGCCTCTGTAACCATATTGCTTGGTTTGCTGCTGAGCAAACAACAATGTATTCCGCCTCGACCGTTGATTGAGCAACCGTCTTCTGCTTGCTAGAATTCCAACAAAATGCACCCGATCCAATCATAAAGACATAGCCACTTGTACTCTTCCTGTCTTCAACTGATCCGCCCCAATCGCAATCAGAAAATCCCACCAACTCTGGTTCTTCTACTAGCTTGAAATGAATCCCATATGTTAAAGTACCTTTGACATATCTAAGGACCTGTTTGGCTTCTTGAAGATGTTGCTTTAATGGAGATGTCATGTAACGAGACAAGTAAGAACTCGCATACATGATGTCTGGTCTAGAAGCACAAAGATACAATATACCTCCAATCATGCTTCTATACTTCGTAATTTCTTTAAGCTTTTCATTCAAAACCTCCTCTGTTTTGTCGTGAGGAGTCAATGGCGTTGACAAGCTTTCGTAATCTTGCATCCCAAATTTCTTCAAGAGCTTCTTTGCATACTTCTCTTGTGACAAAAATATACCTTTTTTGTTTTGTATCACTTCCATACCAAGGAAGTAATTTAGTTCGCCTAAGTCCGTCATCTCGAACTCACTCTTCATCTTCTCTTTAATTGTTCAATCTTCTTCATATTACTTCCGGTGACTATGATGTCATCAACATACAAACTAACCACCAATATCTCCTCCAATGTCTTCTTTACATAGAGTGCCGCATCATTGATACTTATCTCAAAACCATTCTTGACAAAATAACCGTCAATACGCCCATACCTAGGTGTTTGCTTTAAGCCATAGAGCGCCTTGTAGAGTTTAAGAACTTTTCCTTCTTCTCCTTCTTATACAAATCCCGGTGGTTGTTCTACATAAATCTACTCTTCCAAGTCTCCAATTAGGAACGCTCACTTCACGTCCATTTGGAAGATTTTCCATGTGTTGAGCTGTAATTGCCATTAACGTTCTTATCGTATCGTATCTTGAAACCGGTGCATAAGTTTCAAGATAATCCACACCATATTCTTGTGTGAATCCTCTGGCCACCAATCTTGCCTTGTGTTTGATTGCTTCTCCACTTGCATTAGTCTTCAAACGAAAAATCCATTTGACACTAATCACATTTTTTTCGCTTGGTCTCTCCACAACTTGCCACGTCTTGTTCTTTTCTATCATCCTCAACTCTTCTTTCATGGCTTCTATCCACTTCACGTCATTCATTGCTTCCTCCAAAGGCTGAGGTTCTTCGGCCATCATAAGACACATCTCGTGTATATGAGCCATCTCTTCAACTTCATTTTTTTGTTGCATCAAATCGTTGATCGATTTGAATCCTCTTGGACGAACGGATGTTTTTCCTTCTTCAACCGTGTTTTGGACTCCTCTATTTGAGATTTGTAGTTGTTTGAATGCATCACTTACTTGTTCTACTTGAGCATTTATTTTGTTATTTGCTCCTTGATCTCCTTGTTCCCTTGAAGGCTTGATCTTGAATTGTGAAAGAATCGATTTCCTCACTTCCTTCTTATCCCAATTCCATGTCTTCTCTTCATCGAATGTCACGTCTCTTGACACTTCGATCTCTCTTCACTTAGTAAGAACACTATGTATCTTTTTGATTCATTGTTATAACCAACGAATATCCCTTGCTTGGCTTTAGCGTCAAGTTTTATTCTCTTCTCATTTGGTACGTGTACGTAACATACACACCCGAATATCTTCAAGTGATTTACACTTGGTTTCTTCCCATTCCATACTTCTAATGGAGTCACTCCTTTCTCCAATGGCTCAGATGGTAATCTATTTTGCAAATAAGTTGATGTTGCAATAGCTTCAGCCCAAAATTTGTTTGATAAACTCCTCTCCGTGAGCATTGATCTAGCCATTTCCACAAGCGTACGGTTGCGTCTCACCGCAACACCGTTTTGTTGTGGAGTGTAGGGTGTTGTTACTTCACGATGTATGCCACTCTGTTGACATAACTTGATGAATTCTTTTGATAAGAACTCACCACCTCCATCCGTTCTGAGCCTTTTAATCCGAGTTTCCGATTGATTTTCCACATAAGGCTTGAATATCTTGAATTTTGAGAGGACTTCACTTTTGCTCTTCATAAAATACACCCAAGTCATCTTTGAATAATCATCAATAAATGTTAGAAAGTACTTACTTCCATTTATTGATTCGGTTTGCATTAGACCACATACGTCCGAGTGTATGAGTTCTAATACATTGCTTGTATTGCTTTGAGAACTTCTTGGAAAACTCCTCTTTGATTGTTTTTCCATCTCACAAGACTTACATACTCCTTTTATTACTTTAAACTGTGGAAGATCTTCTACAATCTTTAGCTTTTGCATTGTCTCCATCTTGTGATAGTTTACGTGACCAAATCGCTTATGCCAAAGATTTGTCTTTTCTTCCTTCTCTTCGAATGCAACATAAGCATCTTCACTTGATTTTTTCCAACGTATTGGAAAACTCTTGTCTTCCATCTTGATATCCAAGATCTTTCTCCTATTTGGGTCTTGAATCATGCATTTATGGTCTTCAAAAATGACCCGATATCCATTAGATATCATTTGCGAGACACTTAGCAAATTTCTTGCTAGTTCGGGTACCAGAAGTACATCTTTGATGACATGTACTCCCTTATTCGTAGAGATTCGTATATCTCCTTTGCCTTCTGACAAGATTTTCTCACCATTTCCAATTCTTATGATGATTCTTTTGCTTCGATCCAAGGTACTAAAGTATCTTGCATCTTTAGACATATGATTGGTGCATCCGTTATCCACCAACCATGTCTCTTCAAAAATTGTTGAAGGTTCTTCTTCTTCAACGGCACTAAAGAGCATATGACATTCATCTTCATTGTCATCTTTTGACTCTTCAAAACTTAGATGTGCTCTTTCACTTCGTCTAAGTTTACAATCTCTAGCTATATGCCCCGGTCTATCACACACATAGCATTTTCTGTTGTTTTTTATACTCTTTTGCAGAACACCTCCGTTCTTATTTCTCCAACAATCTACTTCATGGTGATTGTTTCTTTTGCACACGCCACACCACTTATTAGTCTTTTCATGGCGTTTCTTGTCTTGCTTGTTTCCTTTTTTCGAATCAAGCTTTTCTCCATAAAACGCACCCTCATTGATTCGTTCTTCTCGGAGACTTAAGCGCTTCTCATGCGCTTTCAAAGTGCCTATCATCTCTGTCATAAAGAGAGTTGATAGATCCTTTGTTTGTTCAAGGACAGCAACGATGCTATCAAAATTTTGCGGTAAGGAGATAAGAACCTTTTGAACCAATTGGTAGTCGATCTTATCTTCACCATGAACTCGTAGTTGATTACTCATGTTAATCAACTTGGTTGTGAAATCATTTATGGTTTCACTTTCCTCCATCTTCAGATTCTCATATTCTCTTCCCAAGGTCTGAAGATTAATCATCCTTACTTATGGACTTCCTTGGAACTCCATTTCCAAAGCTTTCCAAGCTTCTCTTGCGCTTGATGTGGGAGTGATTCTCGGAAATATTGATTCTGAAACTGCACTTTGAAGGATCTGAAGAGCCATCATATCCTTCATCACTCGATCATCTCTCTCTCTGGTTAACTCCGGTGAGTTTTCAGAAGACGAACTCAACGTAACTCCAATTTCGGTAATATTCCACAACTTCCGTGTTTTCAAGATGGTCATCATCTTGATTTTCCAAAAGCCATACGATTCACCATTGAAGATTGGAATAACTTGTTGCATTGTTGTCTCCATAGCTCTGATACCATGTAGATCTTTGAACTCTCAAAGTCGTTAAGGATCGGACAACACAGATTTTACTCTGTTTCTTGTTCGATAATCAATGTATTCTCTTTTATGTATTGTTCGATTCTTATAAACAAAAACCACACACTTTCATTAGATATATAAACTGTATTTATAGGTTTACATCACACACTTTGACTAAGGGACACGTCTCTAGAAGACAACACAATGTGAAGACACATACACATACGTGTAACTGTTTTGCAGTTAACAATTCTATTCGTATCTCTTTGGTGTGATACAAATAGTTTATACATAAATCAGCTACTTAACTATATAATATACGATTTCTTCTAAAATAATAAATAGACGAAGACTTGATCACATCCAACACGATACTCATTAATTATAAAATAAGAGTGAGCTCGTAGAGACATGCATCTTCCATCTTCTTGGTCATGATGTCAATCAAGTTTTTGAAAACTTAGCTACTGAGTGCCTATGCATTAAAAATAATGAAACACGTTCTTCGTGGTCAAACTAAAACAAATTTATGTCAGTTGAAAACAAGCTATGAAAGCGACTGAACATCGCCTTGGGACAGAAAGCGAGACAAGGGACAGAGTGCCTATGCATTAAAAGCGACTGAACATAGCCTTGGGACAAAAACAAATTTATCTTTTTTCATCAATTGATATAATTATAAAAGTCTCATATATTCGTAATAGAATGACATCAAATATACTGAAGTCCATGATTCGTATTATAGTAAAAGTATATAATTATAGACAGTGTTAAAATTGGACAATTAGTGACTCACACTTGACGCAAAAAAGATGAACCGCATCCGCATGAAGCCCATGACTAGCAGATATGGGTATCAATTTCCTAAAGTTATATTATTATAATTAAATGTCGACATAAAATGAACGTGATACATGTTCCTATGATGTCAATGTCATTGCATTCTATTTTTTTCATATTTTATATCTTATTTGCTCAGCAAAAATCTGATAAATTCGTCGTCGTTTTACATCGACATGAAAACTCATCGAAACCTTAACACTATAAATAGAATATGAGCCCATTTAGGATTCTTAAAACCACCTGAGAAGAAGAAAGAAAAATCAAATGGACAATAAAGAGGAAGTGAAGCTGTTGGGGGTATGGGCGAGCCCTTTCAGCCTTCGGATCGAGATGGCTCTCAAACACAAAGGAGTACCATACAAATACTTGGAGGAAGATCTGGAGAAAAAGAGCTCTTTGCTTCTTGCTCTTAGCCCTATTGTTGACAGAAGAACGTGGTAGGGCCAAATAAGGAATAATGTCTTGTTCCCCACTCTTAGAATATGACAAATGTTATTTCCGTTTTTATTGCTTAAGTTGAGCTCGTGGAGCTAGCACTTTGCTTTAGTTGTTGATGTATTCTCTTATTAAAAGACATTGGAAGTTAATCGAATTGAGTAGATCAGTTCAATGCAAATTGTATTTTCTCTGAAACTACATTTACATTTGGTATCAGAGCAAATACAACTAAGTGATCAAAGAGAGAAGAAATGAGCGACGACAAAACTCTCACCAAGATTCCTCAGCTTGATGGTCATTACGATCATTAGAGCGAGCTAATGGAGAATCTCTTAAGAGCAAAGGAATTCTGGAATCTGGTGGAAGAAGGTTACGCAGAAGCGGCAACAGGAGTCGAGATAACCGCAGTGCAACGGAGAGAAATGGAAGAGATGAAGACAAAGGATTACCAGGTGAAGCACTATCTGTTCCAAGCAATAGATCGGGTCATGTTTGAACAGATCTTGGATCGCAGAACATCCAAGATCATCTGGGATTCTTTGAAAAGGAAGTATGGAGGAAATGAGAGGGTGAAGCGATCTCTATTGCAAACCTTAAGGAGAGAATTCGAAGTTCTTGCAATGAAAGGAGATGAGATCATCGATGACTACTTCAGAAGAGTAATGACCGTATCCAACAAGATGAGGAGCAATGGTGAGCACATGTCCGATTCAAAGATCGTTGAAAAGATCCTTTGAACTCTGACTGAAAGATTCACTTATGTGGTGGTCTCCATTGAAGAATCCAAAGATACGAGTACCATGACTGTTGATAAACTGCAAAGTTTGTTATCTGTTCATGAAAAGAAGTTCAAGAAAACGGTCTATGAGGAAGAAGATCAAGCACTCAACATAAGAGGCAGAGGCAGGGGATCGTACCGAGGTCGAGGCAGAGGAAGAGGACGTTCATTTAACAAAGCAGTGATCGAATGTTACAGGTGTCATAAACTTGGACATTTTAGCTATGAATGTCCAACCTCAAGCCATGGAGCTCACTATGCAGAGATAGAAGAAAAGGATGAAGTTCTTCTCATGGCTTATGTAGAATCTCAAGGAATCAAAAGAAGTGATGCTCAAATCACATGTGTGGTCATCGAGATCTGTTCTCAGACTTGGACACTACTTTCACTCACAGTGTCAAGCTTGGGAATAACCATAAGCTAATGGTCGATGGAAAAAGAGTAGTAGAAATTACTTTCAAAGGTTTAAGGTGTGTGGTGAGAGACGTCTACTACGTCCCTGAGCTGAACAACTTGCTAAGTGTTGGTCAACTACAAGAAAAGGGGTTAGATGTACTGTTTAAGGGAGGAAAACACAGAACATGCAGCATCTATCATCCTAGCAAAGGAAAAATTGCAGAGTCAATCATGAGTGCAAATCGTATGTTTGTTTAACTTGGAGAAACATATGGAAAGGCAAGTGAAGAAAAATGTCTTCAAATCAACATCTCAGACAAGGCAGAGCTATGGCATCATAGGTACGGTCATCTCAGTCACAAAGGTCTGCTTACCCTACAGAACAAGTTAATGGTAGTGGATTTACCTGTTCTTGGAAAAACAAAGATCACATGCGAGTCATGTGTAAAAAGGAAGCAACACCGAGTTCCCTTTCCAAACAGGAAGTGGAGAGCTACATAAAGACTACAGCTTATTCACTCCGACTTGTGCGGACCAATAACTCCACCATCAAACAGTGAGAAGAGGTACTTGATCAGCTTTATTGACGATTTCTCTAGGAAAACATGGATATACTTTATACTAGAGAAATCAGAAGCGTTTAATACTTTCAAGGTGTTTAAGACTTTTGTTGAGAAGCAGAGACTGGTGCATTCATTAAGTGTTTGAGAATAGATAGGGGAGGAGAGTACAACTCCACTGAGTTCAAGCAGTACTTTCAAGAACAAGGAATCAAAAGGCAATTAACTACCGCCTATACGCCGAAACAAAACGGCGTTGCAGAGCGCAAGAACCAAACCATTATGAATATGGTGAGAGCTGTTCTATCAGAGAAAGATGTGCCAAGAACTGTCTGGGCAGATGCAGTACTATGGGTAAATCACATTCTCAACCGATCACCTACTCTTATTGTGAAAGACATGACACCTGAGGAAGCCTGGAGTGGTATAAAACCATCAGTAGAGCATTTCAGAATCTTTGGCTGTGTGGGACATGTTCACATTCCTGACGTCAAGAGAACCAAACTTGATGACAAGAGTGTGAAATGTGTTCTATTAGGATTCAGTAGTAAATCAAAGGCATTCAAGATGTTCGATCCAGTGGAGAAAAAGGTTCACATCAGTCGAGAAATTATCTAAAAGGAAGATAAAAAATGGAATTGGGAAAGCTTCCCTGTTGACAAGAACGTGGAACTTAAATGGGAAGAAGATCATGAGAACACTCAGAATGGAGATATTGCAGTAGAAGTTGCAGAAAATGAAGAAGAAGTAGAAAATGAAACAGAGTAGAGTGAAGATGAATCCGAGAAAGTAGAAGAGAAGGAGGGAGGCAATCAAGTAAATCTTCCTACTTCTCCTATTGCTCAGACTCCTACTCTACCGATTGCTCATGCTCCCTCAATATCTACAATGAAAAGAAGCAGAAAACCACCAGTTTGGGCCTCTGATTACACCACATGAGAGGAATTGTCTAATACAGAAGCAGAAGCAAACATGGTCAAAATTGAATCTCTAGAGTACCAGAACATGGCCTTCATGATCATCTCCGATCCAACTAGCTTCTACGAAGCAACGAAACATAAAAAATAGAGGCAAGCAATGGACTCAGAGATACAATCAATAGAGAAAAACGATACTTGGTCTCTGCAGACACTGCCGGTTGGAACTAAAGCCATAGGTGTGAAATGGGTTTACAAGACCAAGCTCAACGAACTAGGAGAAATCGACAAGTACAAGGCCAGATTGGTAGTCAAAGGATATGCTCAAAAATATGGCGTTGACTACACTGAAGTGTTTGCTCCTGTGGCCCGAATAGACACTGTGAGAATGATCTTAGCTTTGGCGGCACAAAGAGGTTGGGGAGTGTTTCAACTAGACGTAAAGTCAGCTTTCTTACACGGCAAGTTGGAAGAGGATGTGTTTGTGGAACAACCTCAAGGCTATGAAGTATCAGGTAAAGAAAGTATGGTCTACAAGCTTCTTAAAGCTCTATACGGCCTAAAACAAGCTCCTAGAGTATGTTTTAGCAGTATTGAGGCTTATTTCCTTAAAGAAGGTTTCACGAGCAGTCCTAGTGAGCAAACCTTATTCACAAAAAGAAAGGAAGGTAACATTCTCATCGTTAGTGTCTATGTTGATGATTTGCTGTTTACCGGAGATGATGAGAAGATGTTGAATGATTTCAAAAGATCTATGAAGAAAGAATTCGACATGACAGATCTAGGAAGAATAAGATTCTTTATGGGGATATAAGTTATGCAGAGCAACGATGGAATCCACATATGTCAGCGGAAATATGCAGCTGAAGTGATAGAAAGATTTGAAATGCAGGGTTATAACTCAGTCTGCAATCCAATCGTTCTCGGGCAAAAGATGAGTCAAAATACAGATGGTATGAAAGTGGATTCAACACTCTATAAGCAAATCGTAGGAAGCTTGATGTATCTTACTGCCACACCTCCGGATCTAATGTTTGTGGTAAGCCTTATCAGTCATTTCATGAAAAATCCTACCACCTTACACCTCGCAGCAGCAAAAAGAATCATGTGTTACCTCAAGGGAACAACAAACTAAGGCATATGGTACAAAAGAGAAGAAGAAAGAAAGCTTATAGGCTACACTGATAGTGACTATGCAGGAGACATAGAGGACATCATAAGCACATCAGGGTATGTCTTCTTAATGTGCGGAGGAGCTGTTGCGTGGTCCTCAAGAAAGCAACCTATTGTGACACTCTCAACGACTGAGGCGGAGTACGTGGCTGCAGCAACATGTGCATGTCAAGCTATTTGGATGAGAAGGATCTTAAAAGAAATCGGCCATTAACAAATCGGGGAGATGGAACTGCTATGTGACAACACATCTACTATCAAATTATCAAGAAATGTTGTTCTACATGGAAGATCAAAGCACATTTGGGTACGTTATCATTTTCTGAGGGATTTGGTTAAAGAAGGAATCGTTAAGCTTGTGTACTGCAATACGGAAGAACAGTTAGAAGACATAATGACCAAGCCGTTGAAGATGACTTCATTTCAGAGGATCAGAGAAGAGTTTGGAATGATAGTGGTGAACTAAGCTATCAAAAGAGCTAAGTTCAAGGGAGGAATTGTTGAAGGAAGAACGTGGTGGGGCCAAATAAGAAATAATGTCTTGTTCTCCACTCTTAGAATAAGACAAATGTTATTTCGGTTTTTATTGTTTAAGTTGAGATAGTGGAGCTAGCATTTTGCTTTAGTTGTTGATGTATTCTCTTATTAAAAGGTATTGGAAATTAATCGAATTGAGTAGATCAGTTCAATGCAAATTGTGTTTTCTCCATTTACACCTATTCACAAGAAAATCCCTGTTCTTGTTCACAATGGTAAAACCATTATCGAGTCCCATGTGATTCTTGAATACATCGACGAGACTTGGAAACACAATCCCATTCTCCCTCAGGATCCTTACGATAGATCCATGGCTCGAATCTTTGCTAAACTCGTCGATGAACAGGTACATTAATACGCTTAAATTATTTTCAATTACTAATCATTTAGTTTTTTGAAGTGGCAAATTAAAAACTATTCATTTTTAGTAATTCTTTTACAAAAATCTGAAAATAATTAATAATTTTAATTTGATTAGTAATATATATCAAACATGTGTTCACCATATTTCTAAAAGCTTAATACTCTAAACAGCTGAAGTAAGAAAAATATATCTATTAGATTAGCGGATTAATTAATTAATGCCACTTATAGTATGTAATCCTTACTAAACCGTTGATAATTATCTCTGGTATTGTAGATTGCAAATGTGGGATTTACCTCACTGGCAAAATCAGAGAAGGGAAGAGAGGGTCTGATCGAGCAGACAAGAGAGCTGATTAAATGTCTTGAGAAAGAACTCGCCGGAAAAGATTATTTCGGCGGCAAGACTGTAGGATTCTTGGACTTTGTCGCCGGAAGTATGATTCCATTTTGTCTAGATAGGGCTTGGGAAGGAATGGGAGTGGAGATGATTACAGAGGAGGAGTTTCCAAAATACAATAAATGGGTGAAGAAGCTCAAGAAGGTTGAGATCATGGTGGATTGTATTCCTCCAAAAGAGAAACATATTGAACACATGAATAATATGGGAGAAAAAATTAGATCGGCTTAATTTAGAAGACAAACCATTTTTATTTCGTTTGATCAATTGTTTTTAGTTTACTATAATGTTTCAATGTTTGTTTGTTAGCTGGCCTAATTATAATAATTTCCATATGTTGTTTCATATATTTTTTTGACTTAAGATAAAGAAAAATAATGGAACACAAAGGAGTTTGTTTCCCTAAGGATTTTTTTTGCAAGTTTTGTTGAAACTACAATTCTTCCGCACTACTTTCATGTCGATTATCTTTCTATCTTTTTTTTTTTTAATCTAATATTGTTCCAAGAAACATACAAAAGAAACTATGTTTTGGTACTCTATTTTTGGTTAAAGATATGTATGAAAGTAAAATTTTCCCAACTGTTTTTTTCCTATACATGGAGACCATGAACAATATTTGAAGCATTAATACATCTCCCAGATGTTCTTGTGCGTGATAACTATCCAAAACCGTCTCAACAGTTCTTAGCGTTTTGATGGCTATCAATGACTAATAAGTAATTTTAATACTTTAATACCTAATTCAAATAAAAACATAAAAATCATATTTGATACACATAGCCTATAAATCCACCACCCAAACTTTGGAAACTCTTGTGTGAAGAAACTGGAGAAAGAGCTAGTGGGGGAATATATTCTCTGTGGGAGAAGATGTAAGCATATATGGCTTTGTCAATAATCAAAGCACACTGTTCAAGTGGTAAGAAAAGAGAAGCATTTAAAATAGGTGATCTAGTAGGACATGACACTTGACCAATTTCACCAAAGTAAAAAAGGAGAAGCACTCTATTATCAGCTGGATATTAGAGTGAAAATGTATCACATCATGAGAAGAAGCAAAATACTATCTGTTGTATCACAAATGTAGTGTGTGATGCTACGTAACTCTAGTCGAACAATCTAATTGTAATTGATTGGTGCGAAAGATTTCTAAAAATGTAAATGTTGTGTTTGATATCTGCTGTTATTTTAATTACTATGGGAACATCTCCAATGGAGAGTTCTAAAAATTAAAATATTAATAAACATTCAAGAGGTTCTAACACTATTCACACATATTGTTTCTAAAATCTTTTAATTAAGAACTTTTTGTAAGAGATTTTTAAACTATTCACACATCTATACAATTATTTACTAATATTTTTATTTTTTTTAGAAACCCATGTTAGATACATGGTTGGAGATGGTCTTCTTCAGAAGCTCAAGACTTGTGGAGATTTGTGGATAAGAACGGAGGAAATTATCGGAGTCAAAGTTGTTCCCGTGGAGAAATTTAGAGAGATTCACAGATATGTGAAGAATTATTCATACATAGATAATTATCTAAAGAAATAAAAATATATAAACAAAAAAATCTACAGATACAACACATACATCTAAAATATTTTATTAACTGAAATTATTATAATATTAAGACGATAATGATTTAGTCTCAAAATACCCTATAGTCTTTCTGTTTCAATTTATTTGTTGTTTAAAGGAATTTTTTTGTTTCATTTTATTTGTTTTTTATTTTCAATTTTCAATGAAAAATTAATTACTTTTAATTTATTTTGACCATTTGTGTTTTTTTGTTATTTTTTAATTGGTGAAATATTTTTTATTAGAAAAAAAATAATGTTTTAAATTAGAAAATATATGTGCCAAAATGTTAAACAACAAATAAAATGAAATAGACAAAGTATATGCTTACAAATTTGAAAAATACCATTTTTCTTTACACAAATAAAACTACTATTTTTGAAATATTATTTTTTTAAAATACTTTCACGAAAAGTTTATAATAACTTACAAAAATAAAAGAAATTAGATTTTTGGTAAAAAAATAAATATCTTTTATAAAATATTTATTGTCGATCATTATTCTAAATAAATATTAAATTATCTTTAATATTCTGATAGATTTTAACTATTCCATATTTTTGATAATTAAAGCAATCAAAATTTAAATATGGCTAAATGCAAACCAAATGGTTTGAAAACCATAAAAACTATGTTGGATAACATGACTGTTGTTTCCATTAAATTTAACTATGTATTATGGTTATGATCAAATTGATGGTTATTCTCATCAGAAATTGATAAGATTTTGCTAAACCCCTGAAAAAATTCCAGATGTGTTGTCTCCTCCTACAATATTGTGAGCAATTTTATTTCACCAGTTTTTTGAGTCTTAACTCTTGACCGTATGCTAGTTTTTAATAATATTTAGTTTCAAATGATAATGAATTATTGATAATAATTTATTTGTAATTTTAAATATTAGATATAAAGATATAAACTTAAATAAGAGGAAAATAATAATTATATAAAAAAAATTAAAATCTATAACAAGGTACGTATTTTAAAAATTTATAAACATAAATAGGGTATTTAAAAAAAAAACCCAATAATTAATGTAACGATAACATTTTAGTTTTAGGCTTTGTAAGAGTAAGGACCATCCCTGCAAGTACGAGGTTCTATATTTTTCTCCGTTTAAAAACATGCATGATTGACCTTTTCGACATAAATGTTAATCAACCTAATATAACGAATGACAAAGAAACAAAATTGCAAAGATATACATATAACAAGCACAAGGGTATGTTGAAAAGGGAAAAAAACACTTGCAAAAGGAGTGACTATGAGTTCATGACATCTACATGGTTCAAAAGGAGTGACTATGATTCATGTGTCTATCTACTTCAACTAAATGATTCAAGTTTTTATCAAAAGAAAAAACCTAAATGATTCAAGTTGGATCTACTTCCTATTGTATGTCGATGACATGTTAACTGCTGCAAAGAGCAAATCTGTAAATCAGATATGGATAATAAAACCAAAGTTGTCATATGATCAATCACTATAACAAACCAGAGTGAAGAAGAAAGGAGTTAGAGAAAAAGCAAGAGAGATCCAATGGCGTTTCTTTCTCTCTTATTCTATTAAAGATGTTCCCATAAATCTCTCTTTTGTTACATGCACCTTTACATGGTCTATCTTGCAAACATCTCTTTACATGGTATATTCTATTAACCTGAACATGCATTATCGTTCAACTAATTGAACTTACCATTATCGTTCAACTAATTGAACAATTGATGAAAGTTATAAACTTGTAAACACACTTCTACACTTCTAAACATATCACCTTTTTGTGATGAAATTGCAGGATCTTTGATGAAAGCTCACTTTTCTGGCATATTTTGCAGGTACCAATAAGAAGTAGTGTTAATGAACAATGAAATATGATTACCAAGTTGAAAATAGCTCAAGGTGAATGACTATGTTAAATCACCTCGGTATTGGAACCAAACTGTGAGTGGTACACACAATTACTTGAAGGGTTTGTATATTCATAGCTATCTATCTCTTTTTGTTTCATCCCAACTTCCGCTAACTCTATTAGCTTATCCAAGCACGAGTTCTACCATGTATAAGTTCTTCACTGAATACTAGCTCGTTTTTGTTTGTGTTTAGAATGAAGCTTGACCAACGAAACAAAGGTTGTTTTCATGTGACAATATAAAACTTTTGCCAAATTCCCATTCATTTTCCTTTTCTCAGCCTATCACATCCAAAACTTGGTAAATTTTGTGTGTCGTTGGTATAGTAGAAACATACTCTCCGCTGAAGATGATAAAACTATTGTTCCAAAATCAAAATGATCCAATACAATTTGATCTAAAACTCGGTTAATTTTGTGTGTCACTAGTAGAGCAAACCTCGAAATTCTAGAAGATTTTAGTATTGTTTTCACAAGTAAATTCATAGAAATTTTGCGATATTACATCACGTGTTCAACTTTTGTACATATAGAAATAAGTTTCTATTGTATTTTGTTGTTAATTTAGCGGTGGAGATCTTTTATGTCTAATTGCAATTATGTCGTGACTATTTTATGGATTTAGCAGTTTCAAAATTGTTTTGTAGAAAAACTACTCTTCTTTTTAAAGTTGATAATTTTCATATTTAAAATATTCATGAAATTATACATCATATATAACATATAAATAAATTCTACATCATATATCACATATAAACAATAAAAATTCATTCTTCTTCGAAATCTACAGATTTCTAAGAATTCTAATGTAATTCAAAGATCGCAGCCTTTACCTTCACAAAAATTGACATATCATCTATCTCAATCCATCTATTTTTTTTCACGACTACCTCATTCCTATTCATATTCCTATTCCTATTAGGCAATAATTGGTTGAAGGATAATGTGGTAAAATGATCAAAGTTTGACACTGAGATAAACTTCTAATTATTTTGTACTCAAAATTTTGGATTTGGGAGTAAATCAAAGATCTCGAACCCTCTATGTTGAGCATCCAAATTTCATACACCATTGTTTGAAGAAACAAAGGGTTTTCAATTTTTGAAAAATCAATTGAGAATATACAAATCTCTTTTGGTTGATCAGAGATGTCTATTCTATTCAGGTTATCAGAAACTACACAGTAGACTTGACGAAAAGACAAATAAATATTTTCTCAACCAAGTTAGATGGGAAATCTAATTTTCTAGAAGCCTTTTGTCTGTATGTGATGTTCCAAGCAATGAGATATATTGTTTGCGTGAAAATGATTTATTCATAAAAATTCAACATTAATATTGCAAAATAAAATAAATATATAAATAATATGTAATATTGATAAATATATTAATTTATAAACGCAACTAAAACAATATCTAAAATAATTAAAAAAAATTGATAACTCTTAATTTTTTTTTAGATTATTCGATCATAAAATTTTTTTTATTAAATTAAAAGAATATGGAGAAGAAAAATGATTCAATGTGTGTATTAAAATATAGATTTGTAATATAGTTTAATTTAAAACAAATAACAGATTTGTATTATAGTATTTATTAATGTTAAATACGTATTTATAGTTATTATATAAATAATAATGAATTATTTAGAATTAAAATGATTGTATATAATTTTA
The DNA here is from genome assembly GCA_014578085.1 of Cardamine resedifolia. NCBI lineage: Eukaryota > Viridiplantae > Streptophyta > Magnoliopsida > Brassicales > Brassicaceae > Cardamine > Cardamine resedifolia. The sequence goes on along the minus strand of VBRH01001160.1, from coordinate 4,335 downwards.
CATAATGCTATATTAGATTTTGTGGTGTAATAAAAATTTAATTAATTCGTTCAAAAATATTTAGTGATACTACGTGCGGATATCTTTCATAGTTTGTTAACTTAATATTCACAAAACTAATTCTTCCAAAAAATCTTTAGTGGCGTAATCAAAAGTTAACAAATTCATTCAAAAATATTTAGTGGTATAACGGGCGGACAAAATTTGGGGGTGGGAGGGAAGGCGAGGAAACGGTTAACCGCAGACACTAATCTAGTTTCAGCAGAACCACCTACGAACCAACCCAACCCATTGGTCTACTTTGGAGACGAGCCTCTCATGTAACCATCGACGTTTTTTAATTATTTTTCGGGGGAAACGCCGGCCAAAGACCCCCATTAGTTATCTCCCATCGTAATTATGGGAAGGTTCAGGGTTTAGAAGACAATAAGCAGGCTCATCTCCTGGGTCCCACCCCGTTAACTTGTCTAACTAAATCCTTCTTTATTTAAACAACTCAGTTTCAGTCTTCGCATTCCGATGTGGGACAAGTTCTAAGCATTTTGTTTCATTATTACGGTCCATGCCCGAAGAAATCATTTATTGATAGCTTTCATAATTTCAACGTATTGTTCGTCACTCGTTACGTCACAACTACAATCATAAATATCATGTTTGAGATTTGTCAAAAAATGTGAAAGATTACTGAAAATTAACGGATAATTTTGTCCATCCATGATTATAATAACTCTATAAGTAAAGATCACATCAGACCAAAAAAAGGAAGAAGCTAGCGAGGCAAAGTAGTGAGATAATGGCGGAGAAATCAGAGGAAGTGAAGCTGTTGGGAATGTGGGCGAGCCCTTTTAGCCGTCGGATTGAGATAGCTCTCACAATCAAAGGTGTTCCTTATGAGTTTTCAGAGCTAGATATCACCAACAAAAGCTCTTTGCTACTCCAATTAAACCCGGTTCACAAGATGATTCCGGTTCTTGTTCATAATGGTAAACCAATCTCTGAATCACTTGTGATCCTTGAGTATATCGATGATACATGGCAAAACAATCCAATTCTGCCTCAAGATCCGTATGAAAGAGCTACTGCTCGATTCTGGGCCAAATTCGTCGATGAACAGGTATGAAATATGACTTAACAAAATTTTCAATTTCAAGAACCGGTTTAGATTCTAAAACCGGTTTATTGGGAATCTCAGATTTATGTGACGGCGATGAAAGTAGTGGGGAAGATCGGAGAAGAGAAAGACGCTGCGGTTGAAGCGACGAGAGATTTGTTGAAGTTATTAGAGAAAGAGCTTGTAGGGAAAGATTTTCTCGGTGGGAAAAGTTTAGGATTTGTAGACATTGTGGCGACATTAGTGGCGTTTTGGTTGATGAGAACGGAAGATATCGTCGGAGTTAAAGTGGTTCCGGTGGAGATTTTCCCGGAGATTCACAGATGGGTTAAGAATTTGTTGGCAAATTATGTCATCAAGAAATGTATCCCTCCAGAAGATGAGCATCTTAGGTACATCAAAGCTCGCATGGATAAGCTCAATATCAAATCGGCTTAATAACACGATTACATAAGCTTAATAATAAAAAATTTGCTATGGGATCTTTAAGCTCACATTTCTCAACTGTGAGCTTCTTGTTGTATATCTTGTTTTGTCTCTAGAGATGTCATTATCAGTTCTTGTGTTGTGTCTGAAAGGTTTGAGATTAGTATTTGACTTCATGTTTTATAATATCAAACAGCAAAAAAAATTTAAAATTTATTTTCTTGTTCTAATCTAAAGATGTGTTCTCAATCAAACATTGTAAAATAAACATTCTCTTTTTGTGCTATTCTGATTCAACCTGAACAGTTACATGATAAATCCCACAAGATTTTCTACAGAAATTTCTAACACCAGAAATAATATCTCTAGGACTAGCTTCAGGCTCAGGTAAGATATGACACGACAAGACAATTCTCCCAACTGTTATCTCCCATACATGAAGATCATAAACAATCTTAACTCCATCGATACGCTTAAGTCCTCTTTCGAGCTTCTCTATGTCTATATCACGCGGTACGCGTTCCATTAGTATTCCAAATATGTTCTTGAGCATTGGTAGTGTAGCAGCAAGAGCAAAGCCAGAGAAAACAAGAGTACATATCAAATCAACCAAAACCCATTTTGGTTTAACCCAAATGATACCTCCACCGATCATAACACCAAGTGACTGAATCATATCTGCCATTGCGTGTAGATAAGCTCCTTGTATGTTAATATTCATCTCTTTCGATGACGGTTTCTCACCTTTTAAAGGATTCATTTCTTCATCCTCCTTCTCTTCCTCCACCACCTCCTTGTGACAATGTTGATGCTGATGATTATGATGATGATGGTGATGATTATGGTTATGGTCATGTCCTAACCAAACGACCATAACCAAGTTCATGAAAAACCCGAAAGCCGAAATCCCAAACATGATTTCACCATTCACCTCTCTGCTTCCGCTAAGAAGTCTTTGAATAGCTTCATAGATTATAACTCCAGAGACAAGCCAAATGAGCTGAACAGACAAGAAAGCTGCTATAACTTCGAGGCGTTTAAACCCAAACGAGTTTCTTGAATTCGCTTCCCAGCTCGAGACCTTGATCGCCAACAAAGAGACGCATAGACCCGCAACATCAGACAACAAATGCGCAGCATCTGTCATGACCGCGAGGCTATTTGCCTTAAAACCTCCCACAATCTGTACAGACATAACGATCAGGTAAGTAAAAATGAGGCTGCTTAGTCTTTTCATCGATTCTTCGCGTTCTCTCGACTCGGAAACACAATGTTCTTGTCTCGTAAACGCACAAGACAGAGGAATCACGTCTCTATTTTCCTCTGTTTGTGATGATGGTGACTCGATGTCTTCGTCATCGTTTGGTCTCAAAATATGGATTTGCTCCAATTCCATAAGCTGTTTGTACGTTTCAAAGGTTTGCATTAGAGAGGTAAAACAACATTTTGATCTTTCTTTGGGATTTTTTATGATTAAGGATTTGAATAAACCCATTTTCTTGTTTTTTTTTTCCTTTGGTTTAAGACAAGAAACGAACCTGGGAATCAGATGGAGAGGCAAAACGAATGTTAATTCCAGCGTTGTCTTCTTCGGAAATCTTGAATTTCATAATTTTATTTTATGGTTAGAGATAAAGACATAATTCTAGGACAAACAACGAATTTACAGGCAATAAAAAGAAAAAACACAGATGATCCAACAAATATGGGAGGAGATGTTTATAGATGTATCCAAATCTAGCTACTTCTTTGAGACGACTCTCGTTAAAGTTAACAAAATGTGGAATTTTCTTTTTTTGTTTTGCGAATGTGGAATCTAAATAAGTCGCTGTGGCTTGTGACGGGTTAAAAAGAATAATCTTTTTCTTTAATAATGGAATGACGAAAAAGAAAGCAATAAATAACATTTGTGTCGTTACGGAATCATATTTAATTTTCGGTAAATTTTGTGTTTCTTTTGATGTGTTTGTAATGTGTTATTGGATTATAGTAATTGGATTATAGTAACATCCAAAGGTGGCGTTCAGGCGAACAAAATGGACCGACGACTCTTCTTGTTCAAAATATGGACTCAACTAATTTTCTTGAAATTTATAGTGTTGTTTCTTCGCCTCTTTAGTTTTTTTCTTTTATTAAATAAATCAATTGCAGCTTGAGAGTCGGGAAGGTTTGAGTTGTCAGTGGGGTTGTGAAGCGCTGATTTCATAATGTCATCTCCTCTTAAACAACATTGCAGCTTGACAATTCGTCTGTGCGCCGGACATCTGCAACATCCCGTCAACACGTTTAGCTAAAAGTGTCACTGAAGAGAACAAAATCCAATTTTACATCGCTAGAGGAGCTCCTTCTTGGCTTGGTGCCTCAATCTTATTGGAGAAGCGATACAATTATAGTTAACTCTATTGCATATTCTCTCTGTGTGGTCTGGACATCTAGCCTTCTTATCCTCTTCGTTTTTGCTGGGGCTTTATGTCTGTCTCCCAGAGATTCAATTGCTGCTTCAGAGATAGCTCATGGTGCTCCGTCTTGGTTGATGCCATTGATCCGAGCAGAGAAGATTATTGTCGGAATTTGATTTCCACTACAAGAAAGCATGTAGTTTTCCGACGGACTTTCCGACGGTTAGGGTGACTGTCGGAAATTTCCGACGGCAAACCGACGGATATCCGACCAATGCAAGACCCGTCGGAATCCCGTCGGAAAATATACGTTAATATAGCTGTTATAGAGCCGTTTGAAAATTGCATATTTCCGACGGATTTCCGACGGGCCCCGAGTTTATAAATATGTTTCCACAC
>VBRH01001159.1:17625-29054 GCA_014578085.1 Cardamine resedifolia | reverse complement strand
TTCAGTTTAATAATTAATATTATTATATATTTATATAAATATATGATCCCATAAAAAGTATTTATGGCTCCCACTGAGTACGAGTATCTCATCTATTTTTGTCGTTTGTTGAATAGTGTAGCATTAGGTCCATTACCGACGAACATTAATAGTCACTATATAAAATAATCTCCCTATGTTAACAAGACATTAATTTACTGTATATGAAACAGAAAATTTACTGTATTTTGAAATTTCAATGATGTGAGAAAAGAAAGAAGCATTAATTACACAGTAATAAATAGAGGGTTTGACATTAGAGTAGAGACTATAACTTTAACGTGAAGTTTTCGGTGGATTATAAAATAAAATTATACTCCAAATTATAGTATTAAAGATTGATTTTCTAATTTTTATTCTTATTTTTATTGATAAATTATAAATTTTAATGATTTACGTTTACTAAATTACTATTAGTTCATAACTATTAGAATAACTTTTTCTAAGAGAAAATAAAATATTTTAAAGTAGTAATCATTATTTTTCTTAATTTATGTAAAAATTCTTAAACATCAATATTTTAAAAACAGAAAGAGTGTTAAGAAAGAGTAAATTATTTTAGTAGTTTGTTTTTTAGTTAATTTTTTTTCTATTTTTTATATTTCATGTATGTAATCATTTCATTTCTTTCTTTTCTTATTTTTTTTATTTTCTTACTTTTTTACTCATTATTTTTTTTATTTTACAAAAAATTTATTCATTAGTTAATTTTAAAATAAACAAATATATCAATAAAATCTACAAAATCAATCTTTTTGAAAACAAAAAAAAAAACCTTAAACAGAGAGAGTATAATTATCTCTAAGCTCTAAGATGTGTGTTTTTAAAATATAAAATTGAAGAAGGAAAAAAATTGCTTAATAAATGGAAAATATTGTTGTAAGAAAAAAAACGGAAAATGTGAAAATTGTGTGAGGAGGACCACCCGCACTATATAAACCAAAGCCAAGCTGCAGAGGTTAGTTCATCGGTGAGGCTGAGAGTTAAACCACTACAAAAACAAAAAACAAAAATTGAGTGTCCTCCCCCACAAACAAAAATTGCTAGATAATTACTGCATGTTTTTCTGATTTGATCTTAAATTTTTTTATTTTTGCAATTTCCCTTCTAATCTTTTGTCCCCCGCTTCTTCGATCCATTCTGCTAATCATCTGTTTTTCAAAAATAAAACTGGTTTCTGGGTTTGTTTGTGTTTTGAATGGTTTTGATTAAAAATATTCAAACAGAAACTTAAGCTTATGAAACTGTGTTTTGTTTTTGTTTTGATTAGGAAGGCAGGTATTTTCAGAACGAGATCGTTTTTATTCTGATTTTTATCTTTTTTATTTTTCTTAGATTTTAGTAATCGAGGGTAATTTTTTGTTCCCTCGTTTCGGATCTAACACAGAGGTTGCTTATTTCAGACCTCTTTGATCCATTTTTATTTTTTTTTCTTGAATTTTCTCGGAAAAAACCCTGTTCTTTACTTTTGATAAGAATCGGGTGAATATTTTTCGGATTCAAATTTTTATTTTTCAAAAAAATATTTCTCAAATGGCAACTTCAATGAATTTGTACAGTAGCAGTGGTGGTGGTGAGCTCATGGAAGCGCTTGTACCTTTTATCAAAAGCGTTTCCGATTCTCCTTCTACCGCGTCTGCGTCTGCGTCTTCTGCGTTTCTTCATCCCGCAGCGTCTGCGTCTGCGTTTTCTCTTCCTCCGTTCCCCGGTTATTACCCGGTTGATGACTCTTCATCGTTCTTGACCCAACCGTTTTCATACGGGTCGGATCTTCAACAAACCGGGTCATTAATCGGTCTTAACAACCTCTCTTCTTCTCAAATCCACCAGATCCAATCTCAGATCCATCAGAATCATCCTCTTCCTCAGGGCCACCACCACAACAACTCCTTCTCGAATCATCTTCTCCGTCCGAAGCCGTTACTGATGAAGCAATCTGGAGTCGCCGGATCTTGTTTCGCCTACGGTTCAGGTGTTCCTCCGAAGCCGACGAAGCTCTACAGAGGTGTGAGGCAACGTCACTGGGGAAAATGGGTGGCTGAGATCCGTTTGCCGAGAAATCGAACTCGTCTCTGGCTTGGGACCTTTGACACGGCGGAGGAAGCAGCGTTGGCCTATGATAAGGCGGCGTATAAGCTGCGCGGCGATTTCGCCCGGCTTAACTTCCCTAACCTACGTCATAACGGTTCTCACATCGGAGGCGATTTTGGAGAATACAAACCTCTTCACTCCTCAGTCGACGCTAAGCTTGAAGCCATCTGTAAAAGTATGGCGGAGACTCAGAAACAGGACAAATCAACGGCCAAGGCATCAAAGAAACGTGCCTCAACGGAGAAGAAGCCTGAGACGGTTTCGTCGCCAGATCAATCAGAGAAAGTCAAAGCGGAGGAGAATTCGATCTCGACCGCTGGATCTCCTCCGGTGACGGAATTCGTTGAGTCTGCCGGATCTTCGCCGTTGTCGGATTTGACGTTCGCTGATACGGAGGAGCAGCCGCAGTGGAACGAGACGTTCTCGTTGGAGAAGTATCCGTCGTACGAGATCGATTGGGATTCGATTCTAGCTTGATGGATCAATTCGTGTAATTTGGTTCGGAGGTTAGGGGTAATATAGGTAATTAGAAGCCGCTTGCAATGGAGTTTTTGGAAATTGCATGACAGGCTACTACTAGAGTAAATTATTAATGGTTTAGGGGTAAATTCGTATGTTAATATTTGTATTATGTTTGTAATCAATCCCTCTGTGTCGGTCCAGCTTGCGGTTTTTTGTCACGCTCGACCATGCCACAGATTTCTTCATTTTATGTACTCTTCTATTTCTATGTAATTTGTCGCTTCAGTTTCCTTATCTTAATGCAACTTTTTTAGTTTTGTAGTAGTAAAAATGAAATCGTACCTATAATTTATATGTATGTTTTCTTTTAACAAGGCGATTACGTTGAGTTTGACAAGTCCATGTTATGGGAATGTGTTGGAATGTGTAGTCAAGTCATTTGTAGTTTTAGGGTTCGTAGTTTGGCGTAAATGTGTAACCAGTACGTAATGTTTTTGACATGGGCTAGTCTTTTCACCTAAATTGTTTATTAACGTTAAAGTATCTTGCTAATTAATCATTTTATTACAATTCAAATTAAGCACGTCTCTTGAGAGTCTCGTCATTGACGTTTTCTTACAATTTGTCATTTCGTCTAATTCATAATTAGTCAATATTAACCCAATAGTTGATTTGAAAGTGATTTGACAATTTTTAAAGAGTTAATTTGAAATTAGGGTGTAGATTTTAAGTTTTAATTTGAGAATATGATAGTTTTTAGAGTAGTTTAAGTTTAGACAGAGAGAGAGAAAACACTTTTTCTATTTTTCAAAAAAACTATCTAAAAAATTTAAAACTATCTAAAATTTTTAATAAAAAGATCATTCTACTATTTTATTAACTATTTTATGGTAATGATGATCGCGTGGTCACAATCTCCTTACTAACTCATTTTTAAATATATAACCCACAAATAAGTCATATTGTAGTCGGAATGATAGAAGAGTTCCAACGCATATTAACTAACATCCATGAAATATGTCATTTACTAATGTTTGTCAAACTCAGAACAAGTGTTATATATGGTCTGTCCAAAATGGTAGTTCCAAAAGATGTAATACAAAGGAATTATAATAGCAAAATTAAACCTTGAAGTATGTATAGTGCGTTTTAGTCATAATAAAACAGGTGGCATAAGGGTTTTGTTCCATTTAACTTTTGTTCTGCTTTCCAAGTGTCAATCCATGGAATTTGCATGTATGAATGGTTTTTTTTTCTTTTGAATAATTTTCGAGCATATATGAATGTTGTAACGTATTTTATATGAATCCACATAACATGTACTAATATATCTCGTTCGTTAACACGTCACCTTATTCTTTATATCGCAGTTACATTTTGTTTTGATTTTTGGATCTTTCTCGCACTTTCTCAACTTTGTAAGAAATCATTATCAAACATATATATTTCTTCTCCGTTTTTTTGGTTAAAGTTTTCTTGTCCGTTTTTTTCTCACAAATGGTGAAAGCTTCGCGTGTTGGTATATAGTCATATCTGGCCGGCCTTACCGCAATTTCCGTGCAGCATCTTCTTATCATTGATTCACTTATTCAAAACTTAAATACAAAAATTGGATTTTGCAATCAAAAGAATCAAGAAACCCCAATAATTCCATGTCACTGTAGTGAAGTAGAAAAAGACAAAGTCGGCAGAAATTTGATCGAATCTTCTTCACACATTTTTAGAAAAGTAGATGCGAACTTTCGCACATACACAAAAACGTCACTCGAATTAATAAAAGACCAAAAAAAGAGAGAAAAAAACGATGGATGTATCATTTAAGTAGAACACGAGGGTTTTGGACGACTATGGTGTACTATTTAATATTCAAAATAATGTTAATTTCGTTAACATATAATTTAAAAATCGGAAAATGAATAATTTTTAGATATATAAAAGTGAATACAAATTTTATTAGTAGTGAAATGTTTAGATTAATTTTTTTTTAAACAATGTACATTGTTAATAGTGTAGGGAAGAATCTACCTTATTATGTCTTTATAGTATAAAGAAAATTTTGTATTTTAATATGTAAAAGTTATTTTTTTTAAAGAGCATATTTTTACACAAAACATCTTATATTTTATAACCGAGGGAGTAAAATAGAGGAGAATTCCAAATTACGCAAAGGAAGCATAAAGATGGAAGGAAAGTTTGAAAGGCACACAACACCAAAGGAGCCCACCAAAGATTGTGTTCACATTCCATTTCTCTTCTCTTTCACATGCATTTTTCAACTGTGTTTTTGTATTAAAGTTGTTGTATTTATAACATTGCATTGAATTCGCTAGCACCATTATTATCCATTGTCAATGGACCATTGACGTGTGACGTTGAACAAAAAGCTATAAGTCTGAGTAGTTGTATCTATTCTAATTCTAGTAAGATTCGTCTTCAATTAGTTTAGATTTCAATTTAGAAGAAAAACAAACTTAAGAAAAATAATTCAAGGATTTTGTTGACAACTTGACTATTATTAACAAATATTTGACTATTATTACACAATTGACAGAATCCCGAGATCTTGAATCTAATACAAGACCCTAAAGTTAAAATAAGAGAAACAAGCCCAACAACATCATTTTAAAGTCCCACTTTTGTGTTACAGGGAATTGCCAAGTGGCACAACGAGAAGGTCAAAGCTGGTTTAGGAAAACCTACAAGCAGAATCAGATGCTCTGTTCTGAGAGATGGTTTCTTCACCTGATTTAACTGAATTATTGATATGCTCCTTAACATCTGTATACTCCGTTGGCACAACCTGAAATGCAAATATCCAACGTTAAGGACACAGAAAACATTCAATCAAAAACTATGATCGATCATCGTAACCACCGATTCCTTTTATTAAGTCAAAAACATCCTCATAAGTCATAACTCTCTTCCCACTACCTATAGGTATCAGTAAACAGAGCTTTAAATAAACATACATAACGGTGTAAAAACACTTGACCACAATATGTTTCATTATTCTCTGGCCTGCCACCATCTCTGTGTAATGGATTTTTTATCTGTGGAAACGAGAACATTAGAGAATAAGAGAAACAGATGAGAGAAAAGCCACATGGTCAATCCTTGAGACTTGTACTGATTCTAAAGCTAACCTTGGTACGATCAATTCCATCTTGCATTGTCTCTGTAACATTTCCATGAGAATCTAACCTTCTTTTAACTATATATCATGTCGTGATGTTCTTTTATTCGCATGTATTACTTTGTATTTTTAAGGGATTTTTAAGTGTTTTCTTAAATCAGCTATTGGGCTCTTGTCATTTGAGCCCATACGAACCACAAATTTAAGCTTTTATCTATATTTTCCAAATGCCCATATTGTTTTTGAACTGGATAAGATACTAAGAATCTATTATCCGTAGAGATTATGTAAAATAAATTGCTTTTCCAAAATTCAAGAACATACATGCCCAGCCCTAGCTAGAACAAACAAGTCGCTGAAAGCCAAGTCTCTTTCCATTGGTTTCTCAGTATTTTTCTCTGTTAAGGTATTTGAAGTATAATATCTTTCTCTGTTTTTTTTTTTTGAACAAGGAGAAGTAGAATATCTTTGTTTAATCAAAAATCAAATTTCGCAAAACTCATGAGCACACAAACTCCAATCTATGTAAAAGATTTTTTTTTTTTTAAAGAAATCCACCTTATATCACATCGTATTTATGTTTGGTAATTTTATGTAAATTTCTGCATTTTAAAACGATGATGAGTGCTCGTTGACAGTTACGTTATTAGTTCTGTTGTATCATAGAGAACTAGAATCCAAATAAGCAAAATAATGCACTAATTTTTATGGACTTTTGCATATATGTTGAAGATTTTGACGTTACATGAAAAGGCTTTGGTACTAAGGATAAAAAATTAGTTGGGTATGACAAAGAGCTTAGTGTATACTGTAAAATGGACAAATGTATCCACTATGAATTAGCTGATAAATCGAGCATTTCAATAGATTATTAATATATCCTAACTAATTTTATTATTTTGTCAACAATTAACTATAGTTTATAGGTAGTAAGATAATATATTTTTGCCTCCCCTGCAAAAGGAACTCAAAGTACAATTACCGATCAGATATTCTCATTTAAATAAAGCAAAAACGATTTGATCGTGGCAAATCTTGGAACCTACATTTACAACAAAAAAAAAATATTGGCAATATATCTGTATTTACAAGGAAAAAATATTGGCAATATATGATTTGTAGTCCATAACATCGAATATGAGGAGATAAACAAAAACACGAAGAAATACAATATTTACGTGGTTGGATTGAACAAGCAAGAGTGAAAACATATATATGGTGAATCACTATTGGTTCTATTTTTGTTAGTTGGAGTGTGTTTAAATATTGATAATATTATTGATCGCACCCGTAACAAAGGCAAAATTATGATATTATTTTAAAACAGTCGAACTAACATTGAATACAGCATTTGGAGAAGAAAGAACACTAAAGAAATAAGCTCCTTTAGTTCATGGGGCAAGACAGTTGAAATGTGGCCCTATGCTCCATCGAAGGGACCAACAAATCTTCAGCTTTGTTTTGTCATTTATTATTAGCATTGGAAATGAGCCAAATAATAATTTACAACATGATATGATATACAACATGATATGATATATGATATTATATAAAATTTGATTATCTTAGATAATTTAGAGATTTATTTTTTCAAAGCAATTCTCTAGCAGTGCATTTACTGAAATTTGAGACTTGGATCATAAATATCAATTGTAAGAATTATTAAAGAACCATAAGTAGTAGATAATTTATTCTAATTTAATTTTGAAGCTAGTTAATATAATTATTAAAAAAAAGTATTAGCGGAATAGAACCAGATTATCTGGGAAATATGAAAGTTGATAAAAACAAACATTAGCAACTAAAAATTGGTGCAAGTGGGCAAATAATAGATAGCCACGTAGCCAAAGTTGAGGGAGTTGTGAGAATTTATATGTTTTACATTAATATTTAAACTAACCGTAAGAATCTTACCGTTAAATTTGAATCACATTAACGTATCTTGATTTGATTACTTAAAGTAACTATTTTCAATGATATTCGTATCTTCTTCTTTTTTTTTTCTCTAGAAAAAGAATCAGCGGTATCGATTTAAGATTTATTAGTGAAAAGTAGGGAATTAATGGCATTTCTCGATCTAATAGATCTATCCCAAGTCTAGAAAATTTAGGCAATCTACCCAATTCAATATGCGTATAAAGTCCCGCGTTTTTTTTGGGTTGTATTTAAGGTGATATTAAAAAGTTTATTCCTCGAACAAGTTACAGATACGCTGAACTCAATATATGTTTTAGTGTATTACATCATGTTTGAAGTTTGATTTTTTTATAGACTACAAATATTTTTGGATTGATGAAAGCAAGTTAATAATTGGAGATTATTAGTGTAATTTTTTCGTCGTACGTATTCCTGTCTATTAAAAATAAAGATGTTCATCATAACTATAGTGTTTGTAAAACCGTTTAGCATAAATTTTTATAACTAACACAACTAAAACTGCCAATTGTGGAATCATCGTCTGTAGGACTACGCTCGCCATAAATTACTGTATAAATAAGATTTGCTAGTTATGAAATTGAAAATTTAACAAATAAATCTAGATTATAATTTATAAATAGCAGTGAAAACATTTATGGCCACTAGGCGTCGACCATGCGAGCGAATTTTATTGAAAAACAAAAATCTTCCTAAATGGGAAAGTTATTCCAAGGACTCTTTGTGGAATGGGATCCCTTAATCAAAAGATTAAATCACATAAATTAATTGGTGATTTGCCGCAATAACTCATTTTATTTTTGAAATAGCCAAAGTAACTTATTAAAACTTAAAAAATTTGAGAGATATTTTTTTCCAAAAATATTTTTTTGCAGACTCTGCAAGCATATGACAGATTTTGCGAGCATATGATAAACTTTGCGAGCATATGACAGACTCTGCAATCATTTGGTAGACTTTGCAAGTATTTAGCAGTCTTGCAGATATTTGGCAAACTTTACAGATATTTGGCAGACTTTGCAGATATTTGACAAACTTTGGCAGATTTTGCGAGCATCTGCCAGTTTTGCACAGATTTGACAGATTTTGCACATATTTTGCAGACTCTGCAAGCATATGACAGATTTTGCGAGCATATGATAAACTTTGCGAGCATATGACAGACTCTGCAATCATTTGGTAGACTTTGCAAGTATTTAGCAGTCTTGCAGATATTTGGCAAACTTTACAGATATTTGGCAGACTTTGCAGATATTTGACAAACTTTGGCAGATTTTGCGAGCATCTGCCAGTTTTGCACAGATTTGACAGATTTTGCACATATTTTGCAGACTCTGTTTAGTAACTAGCAGACTATATGAAATCTATAAGACTTTGCGGATATTTGACAGACTCTGCAGAATAACTCGCAAACTATGCAAATAATTGACAGACTCTATATGAATAATTGGAAGACTTTGCAAATATTTGGCAGACTCTGCAGAATAGTTAGCAGACTCAGAATATGCGAACAATAGATAAACTTTGAGAATATTTAGCAGAGTCTGCTAATATTTGATATATTTTTATAATAATTTTTAAAGTTTTTTAAATATTATTCTTTGATCTTAATAAAATATTTTAGGTAGAAACAAATATTAAAAATACAGTCCTAATTATATGCATAAATTAAAAATAATTAATCAAATAAAATGATAATTTTTTTTAAGTATTTATAAGTTATAAAGTACAATTTTGATATTATGGAAACATATATTTTCAAATTAGGTTATTTTAGCTATAAAAATTAAAAGAGGTTATCATAGCTATTTTTTAAAAAGAGTGGATTATCTTAAACAAATTTTAATCAACTTACGCCTATAAGTAATTTTTTTGTTTCTTTTGCTTTGTTTCAACTTAATCTCCCTGATTTTAATAACCACCAGTCTTTCTTTTATTAATAAATGTTACATTCCACCAAAAAAAAAGTAATTATATATTTAACAAATGTGGCGTAGCAGCCTAAGTATTTTTTTTTAAACTATACTTCTGAGTTCTGAGAGAACCCCTCAATTTTGAAACAATTTAACTGTTTATCGAGCTATGTTCAGTTAATCAAGGGTGTACATTACTGTTATTTAGCCTATATTTTTAAGAGCGAGAACCAATATTTAATAAATTATTCTCCCAATAAAAATTGAATTCGTATCCTTTTATATGTTTTGTTTATCCTGTTTTTTTTTTCTGGATTCAACCACTAGTTCAACCTCACATTGGTAATGTTTAGATATTTTATGCTGTCTATGTTTGTTTTTTGAGATTTTAACCTTATTTATGTATATTTATTGTAAAAAAAATTGTATTTTCTTAATTTTTTTTTATCGTAGTAGAATCCGCAAATGTGAAAAATATATTTTTTAGAGTGAACACACTATTTTGTTACTTTAAAATTAGTTTTGTTAGATTTGAACTTAATTAGGATCCAAATCATAATCCATATATATACACTGGTCTATTGAAAGGTGACACACAAAATCGGAAACTACATCATGTCGGAGAATATAATTTGCAATTTGGTATATGGAACTATTTAGAATGAACATTTGGGTTATGGTGATTAGTTCATGAACCCAACCATGCCGAATTTAGCTTTTCTCTAACCGCCGCCAAATATAAAGAAAACTAATTAAGCAAAAAATAAATAAAACCACAACCCCCACAACGTCTTAATTAATTAGCAGCACGTAAAGGATCGGAAACTTCCGCTTATGTGTTTATGACTGTATTTATAAGTTAATACAAATTAATTGAAATACAATGAATATGATGGATGTGCTAATGGAGCTGAATTTATTAATATTTCAAAATAATACACTAAATACCAAAGTGATTGTCCCCGTCGGAACAAGAAACCTAAAGGGTTTCTAGTTTCGTGTCCTTTGTGGATTCTCAAGTAACGAAAGTCAAGAATGTTGACCCATATTGTCGTGTTTAGTTATGAAATTCTATAAAAATATCAATTAGACGTAATTTAATCGAAGGAGTTGAAAAAGCAATACAACCAACCGTCGCGAATTGTATTAGTTATGGGTATGTATAATACGAACAAGGGCGTGCAATGAAAATACAATGAAAGAGAAAAGTGATACAAGAAGGATTATTTATGTACGATTTATATTACATGACAAAACTAAAGAGAGTTTATAGCTACTAGTTTCGATTGAATACCATACAATGTTAGATAGATTTGGCTGCAATCGTTTTTGTTACTATGGGCGTTCACATCTAATATTCCCTCTATTTCATTTTTGCTTTTCGGGATTTTGATTAGGTCCATTTTAGGTAAAAGCTGGTTTAAAATTTCCTATTAAAGTGCCCAAAACACTACTAATAATTTTTATTGAAAATTGTTGTTTTTCCACAGAAAACAAAAACCAAACTTAAAAGAAAAAACATAAATAGACTCGGTGGAAGCTACAGAACCCGAAAGACTTCGGAAAGATGTAGTAACATATTATCTTGATAAATATTCTGATTTCTTTTGTTCTTCTGATTTCGTATTTTTATGTGATATCTGAAATCTTCCACTAAAAATAACTTTTAAAAATTGAAGAAAATATAATTGAAAAAAAAAATTGAAGATCAACCCAAATTTTATAAGTTTATGAGTTTATGTTTGTTTTTGTATATATATGGTAGAATTGTGGACCGACGGTTTAAATATAGAAAACAAGTTTTTTGAATATGCTGATATGGATTTCGGTGAAATTTAACCTTTTTTTTTTTTTTT
>VBRH01001158.1:0-19699 GCA_014578085.1 Cardamine resedifolia | reverse complement strand
ATAAGTGTCAAAAAAATTTTAGACTACGAACATTGTATAAAACTTAAAAATATTTCTTTTCTAAAGTCTACGGGGTATATGTCATGTGTTATTTGACTCAGCAGGAATATATCATGTGGCATATGACTCAGCAAAAAATGTCACGTGGCATATGACTCAACGGTTTTGACTATTACAGTTTCGGTCAAAGTTGATTTTGGCACATATATAATAGTTCATGTAGATTTTATTATAATTGTATAAGTTGAAGTTAAAAATCGCACTAGATATTAATTGGTGTATGAAAAGGCACCGTAAAAATAGTTAATGTTGAAATTGACTTTTTTCCTAAGTCGCACTAGCTTTCCAAAATTTCACAAATCGTAAACGTGGAGCATCAACACTTTGAAAGCATAAGAAATCCAAGTTAAAGAACTGCAAAATATTACACCAAACGAAAACCGTAAGTTTCTTTTCGCATTTTTCTTTTTTGTTTATAATTTGTTCTTTTCGCATTTTTGTATTTGTTTTTGTTGCCATAGTTTATATATGTATTATTAACTTGTAAGTGGGCAAGACGCTATAAAATTAATCTTTGCATGTTGTAGTTTGAAGTCTCCTTTTAGCTAAAACAATTTGCTTTCTTGATCGAAACAAAACTTTCTTACAAAAGAATTGTCCCCTTAAACAAAAGAATAAAAAAAAACTGTGGCCAATCCCAAAAGAGAGAAAAGATAAAAACGCTTACATATTACCAACAGAGTTAATCCATGTCCTTTCTTAGTGAAGCCGATCTATGTTCAAAGATGTGATACAGATGTATTTGAATTCTTTTGGGTCCAAACCCTTTACTTTGTTTTTTTCTCTCCATGTTCCTGTCTTCTACAATGTCTCTCTACAAAGCACTCTACCTCAATCTCTTTTGGTATCATTCAACTTGTTCTCCAATCAGATCTAGACCCACCAGTAAGAAAGATATTCCCTGAAACAAGAGGAAGTAAAAATGGATTCCTTGCGCCGATAAAAGACTCCGAGTTGCGGCTGTCAATAACAGAAACGCTAGTGAGAGCTCCTTCATATATATCCTATTGTGCTTCTTCTTCTTCTTTGTCTTCTTCGTCTTCTGAGCCTTTTTCTCAGCTTCTGTTTCAGGTGCAGACACACCTCTTTGATGTTTCGTTTTCGATGTTTCTTTTTCAACTAAAGAAGCAAGATCTCCCTCTGATGATCGCCCTGATTTTTTCGTAACAACCCACTCATAAGCACTTCCCAGCTGAAACAAACCAGATACCATTGCGTTGAACTTGGTGACCGACATTGTGTTCTCAAAGAGAAGGTATGGGACAATAAACGGAAATGACTTTGGGGCGGGAAGGATGTTGAGGAATGACATTGTGGCAGGTATGTAGCATACAACCCAAGCGGGAAGCTCAGCCTCCGGCACAAACATAGTCATTGGCAGGATAATACAAAAGAGGGTGAATGAGTAGAAGGGTAAGATGAGTTTCCTCAAGAGGAAGAAGAGGAATATCAAATTGAATTTTTTGCCTACGCTTATCTGCAAAACATACACAATGGTATCAGAAAACCAAAAACTCTTAACCATTATGCGAGTTTAGTGACCCATCAACAATACTATACCAAACAACTAGGCTACATGTCTTTGTCACAAACCTGAAACTCTGATAGCAGATATACTATAAAAGATCTTTTAGGTGTTACTATCACAAACCACTAGGCTACATGCTTCGGTCACAAACCCCGAAATTCTTGTAGCATATAAATACTAAAGAGGTCTGCTTATTTTATATTTTGTCCACACACCTTTGATTTAATGACAGCGGGCAAACAAAGGCGAAATAGTTGCATAGGTCCTGAATGCCACCTGTGTTGTTGCTTTCTGTAAGCTTCATACGATTCCGGTAATTCACATTGGCACTGAGACACACACAGTGAGTATTACATTAGCCTCAAGAGTCAAACACACAGTTTGTAATAACAATAACAACTATTAATTGCTAGGTACCTCAACATCGTTTAGGAAAATGAACTTCCAGCCATGAAGGTGAGCACGAACAGCAATGTCCATATCCTCAACAGTAGTTCTCTCAAGCCAACCACCAGAATCTTCCAAAGCCTTGATCCTCCAAACACCAGCAGTACCATTGAATCCAAAGAAATTCAAAAACACACTATTCACTTGTTGTTCAACCTCAAAGTGAAATGCCAAGTTAATGTTTTGTAATCTTGTCAATAAATTCTCTTCTTTATTCACAAATGACCATCTCGCTTGGACCAATCCTAGTTCCTCATTGTCCTATTAGAAAAAAGGTCACCTCTAAATTAGTACATAAGCTTTTTGAAATTGATCAAAAGCTCATAAATTTGGAAATTATATATGACCTTAAAATGAGGAATTGTTCTTTTGAGAAAATCAGGGAGTGGTTGAAAATCAGCGTCAAAGATGGCAACAAATTCATAGTCTTTGACATAACTACAATTCATAGCAGACTTAAGATTTCCAGCTTTGTAACCTTCTCTGTTCACACGGTGACGATACACTATTCTTGCACCTTGATTTTGCCATTTATGAACCTCCTCTTTAATCAAACTCTGTGTGATAGGATCATCAGAATCATCAAGAATTTGTATCAAAATCTTGTTTTTTGGCCAGTCTAAGTTACACACAGCAGCTATTGATTGTTGATAAACCTGCAAAAAAAAAAAAAAAAAAAAATCAAAACTTGTGTGAAATTTTGTAACCAATTCAAAAGTTTTTTGGTTTGTATTTTGATATTACCTCTTTTTCATTACACATTGGAATCTGAACAAGAACCATAGGGAGGAAGCAACCATGATCACCAGATTCAAGGTCAGAGATAGCATCCGGTTTAGGAACCGGTTTAATCTTCTTAAACCGAATCCAGAAACATCCAAGACAGAGAATAAGCCTGTCAAGAGTCTGAACAAGGAAGAGAACAATACAACCATAGGCTAAGAACTGAAGTGGGGGAGCAAGATACTCCACGCGCAACAAAACCCAGCGCGTGTAAACCCAATCAAAGAACCCTTTAACACCAAAAGGAGTAGTGAAAATAAACTGAAGCTGAAGCTTCGAAGTTCCAAAATGCCATCCTTTGAAATAAGCAGCAATCTCAAAAGCTAAAAGAATCAACGAAAGCCATAGAAACATCTTTAAACAAGAGTATAAAAGCTTAGATTTCTTTGCCGCCGGTTTTGAGGTTTCAGTGTCTGTATGGCCGGCGGCGATACGACGACGTACGGCGGTGCCAAGAGTGATTAATGCAGAGCCTAAAGAAGTGAGACAACCAGCGGCACGATGAGCTTTAAGAAGAAGAACCCAAGTTAGTTGACGAGCGTTCTTGTTACGAGATTTTTTGTCACGAGGTGATGACGATGAAGAGATTAAGAAATCTTGATCTGATGGTGATTCAAGTTCCACCATTGACCAGTTGTTAGGATTCTCCATTTTTACTACAACTGGTGTTCCTTTACGGTTGTTGTTTCCTTTAGCCCACCATTCAAATTTTGGTGCCATTTTTTTTAGATAAAAAAAAAAGAGAGAAATGAAAGAAAGAGATGAAATAGATAGAGAGCGCTATAAATTGGATCTCATTGACAGCAAGAAGATGAAAACAGACGCGTGTAATTGGGAGAAGAAAAAGGTAATGAAGAAAACTCTGTTCCCGAGATATGTTTTTGTAATGAAGAGAAAAATGAAGAGATTTAAAAGGCAAAAGAGAGAGAGAATAAACAAAAGCAAGTGGTAACAGCTCTACACGTTCTTTTTTTTCAAGAATATACAAATACCCAGAAGAATATATTCAGAGAAACTACACCGAATGGTCAAAATGTTTTTGATATTCTATTTTTTTTCTCCACCCACGATTGATTATAATATTTGTTTTTGAAAAAAATGGTGACGCGAAAACACCAAGAGTTTCTAGATTCAGAGAACAAAAATGTAATGGTTAGCCTTGTCTGAATTAAAAAAAAAACGAAAAGTTTTATTTACCAAATTTCTTGGCCTTGCTCTTCTTCTCCACTTTGATCCACAAAATCTCTGAATGTTGGATAAAATGTACAATTTGGGATCTTTGATTATTCCGCGTGTGATATTAACTAGGATTAAAGAATTTACCTCGAGTTAATGATCACACGCGAAACAAAAAAGGACAGTAAAACTAAATAGAAAATATCGTAATTTTTGAACAATATCTGCAAAAGCAAATCCGTAAGGAAGAAGAAAACAAAAATAGATTAATGGATTTTGAGATATGATTTCTGTTTTTACTGTGATTAAATTTGTGTAATGAGTGGGCAAGACAGAAAGAAAAGACCAAGTCTTTTTCTACACCGTTCATTTAGACATTTGCCTCCTAATTAATCGTTTTTTGTTTTCTTTTTACCGGTTTTTTTCTTTTTAATTCTCTCTAATTGTAAAAAGATAGAAATCTCTCTCTAATCCTATAGAGTTCTATACATGTTACTACTATCCTTTTTGTTTGGTCTTTATCTTTAAATCAATAAATTCTATCCGATTTCTCTGTCAAAATTTTAACCGAATAATGTCGTCTAGAGGTTTACAATCGTTGAGTGTTGTTTCTACTCTAACAAAACCTTCTAAATCGTATTAGAGACGTTTTTAATCGCATGTTGTATACAATGGCACTATGACCATAACTACACATATATATTGACAAAAGGATGGTACGATGATATGTGTGAACATATATCATTTTCATTTTGGTACTTCCTATAAGAGACTATTAGTATATATTTACGGTCATTAAAGATCACTAATCAATATTGGACATTGATGAATGTTATTTTCAGAAAAAACTCATCTGATCTTTTAGCATTGCATCAACAAAACGAATTTGTAATGACGAATTTAATTTGTTACTCATATTTCTAAATATGATTTGTCCGAAACATGATTTTAAGATTGGTAGTTCACAAAATAATATTATTATGTGATTTAGATTGTTTAAATTCATAAGTTTTTAAAAATTTTAATTAATATTTTATTAATTTTTACATAAGTTAATATGTATTAAATTATAGATAAATTGATATCACGATAAGTCGATAAATTAATAAAACATTAAATTTCTAATACTATTAATTTATAAAGGTTGTACTATATAGAAATACTATTAATTTCTAATACTATTTTTGTTTATCGTTTATCGTTTTCGAGATAGTGACAGTCCATATAGTTGTTTTACAAAATTTAAATATCCAAATATTAAAATTAATATTCTCCAAAATATTAAAACTTATATTATTGCTCGTTTAACAAAATCTATATAAAAGCACATTGAGACTACGATTTCTCAGTCTTGACAAATTTGAATTCTTTTAAGAAATGATTGATTTATTTTTAGAAGCTTACTAGAGTATCCAATATAGTAGAAAAAATATCATTTTGATAATTATCTGTGTATATTCAAGATGTCGATAGTGATAGATCCAAAATCGGCTAATTCGAGCCTGGATAATGAGGTTTGAGGCGAGCGGACCAAAGAATAGACGGTTTCTATAGAGAAGAGCAGTTGGTAGCGGCCTACACTGCGAAGATGGACCGCCAAGGATGACAAGACAAAGACGGAAGATTCATCTGTTATGATGTTGATTTTGGCGGTTATGTGACCGCCAGTTTGAACCGCCAGCCTTGCCCAGGAGCAGCTCATGGCGGTCCCCTCCACCAAGATCAACTGCCATGTTCAACACGGTGTAGTTCTTGACGGCCCCAACTGCTTGATTTTGTCGCCACAGTCGTCTCTGAAAGCTCAATTTTTGGATCCAATCCGGTTTGTCCTAGATCGACCCATGACGCTTTTCCTTTGTTATATATAGTTTTTAGACCTAATTTCAAGGGGAATCCAACTTTTATCATTTTTCTTTGTCTCTTTTAGATATAAGAATATTTTGTATTCATTCTTTTTCTTTTTTTTGCAATCATTTTCATTTCTCTTTTAGATTTACTTTTAATTTCTCTAATCTACCATGAGTATTCAAAGATCAAGATTGGTGCTTTGTGTTGTCATGAAGATTACTGAGTAGTCATTTAGATGAGTTGAGGGTTGGTTGATTATGATGATTTGATGAGTTAATGGTGATGTTTAGGAATAGATATTAGGTTATCCTTCATTTAGATTTTAGTAATGCTAGGTTTAAGATTTTAACTTGAATCTATATCAATAGGATTTCATGTCCAGAAGTTGTTCGATGAAATGCTTGAAAAAACTTTAATGAGTTTTCCTTTCTTAGCCAATGTAGATTGATGTTAGGGTGATTAGTTGCTGGATTAGACTTGATTATTACTACTCATTGATTACTTTTCACAAACAAAAGTTTATTGTTAATGATGGTGATTAGTGAAATGATTAGTACCATAGGTGGATTCGTCTTGATTAGTGATCTATAACCAAGGATTGTGTTCATAATATCTCTTTAACATCATTAGTTATTCCTCATCTCATCTAAATCATCGCCATTCCCTTCACTCATTGATTTATCATATCGTTATCAATTTTGTTTTTAGCATTTTTTTTGTTTGTTTAATTTTGATTATTAATTGTTGAGTTCTTGATAGAAGTTAGTCATAAAGCAAACCAATCATTTGTTTAACTTTATTAAATACATGCATTATAGTGTGTAATTCTAGTTCCTTGTGGATTCGATCCTAAATTTTTATGCACGATAGGTTTAATTGATAACCTTCAAACTATCAATTTGGCGTTGTTGTCGAGGAACTTTAAAATTGCCATTAGGATTTAGAATAATCTTTTCTTTTTCATTGTTATACTAACCATTTCCTTTAGTTTCCTTTTTTTTATTGCAAGGTGTATGCAACAGAGAAGTCAACAAAGTGAAGTTTTTTATTTTGTTGAGGAATTGAGTCAAATTGAGAGAGAGAATAGAAGGGAAGCGAGAGAGAGAAAAGCTAAAGAACTTGAGAAACATTTGCGGCGCTTGGGAATGGATAACCAAAGAGCCAATTCGCCAGGTTTTGGTGTTCAAGCTCCACTTGGTGGAATGCAAGGCATTGGTGTTTAACCACAAGCACGGGTTAATGGAAAAACAGAGCTTAGGCCATTTGGTGCTTTTGATGATCCCAATACTAGAGGGATAGCAAAGGGAATCCTGATACATTCTATTGTTGCCAAAAACTTCGAGATTAAGTCAAGTTTGACCAACATGGTACAAAATTAAAGGTACAATGGCTTGACAAGGGAAGACTTTTTAGACCATCTTGATCAATTCGAGTGACTTTGTAGAACCGTGAAGATAAATGGTGCACCTGAAGAATCAATCAAGATGATATTATTTTATTTCTCTTAGGGAACAAGGCCTCTCAATGGGAGAAGAACATAGCTTTGGAGCTTGTGTCTACTATGTAAGAAGGACTTTCTGACTAAGTTTTTCCCTAACCAAAAGACCGCCAAGCTTAGAAATAATAACAATAGCTTAAAGCAAGGAGGCCAAGAGAGTCTCTATGATGCATAGGAGCATCTAAAGGGTTACACAAGGAGTTGCCCTCATCATGGAGTCTGCAAAGAGAACCTCTTGGGTATTTTTTGTAGGGGAGTGCTTGAGAAGTATTAAAGAGCTCTAGACACAGTAAGCTATGTATGTTTTGCTAACTTAAATGTAAACCAAGTGGAACAATTGATTGATAACCTAGCTCAAAGTGATACTTGCAATGGTGGTTGAAAACATTGTTATTTTACCTATTTTAGCTATATTTTTAAGATGATTAACAAGTCTTTTGATGTTACTTAAGTGCTTTTATGCCATATTTGAGTATTTCTAGTTTCAAAGAGTCATTACAGGTTTTTAGACAAAAAGGATAAAAAAAGGGAGCAAAACATGTTTTCTACAGTTTACAGACTTCAGATTAAAGACTACCTTTGGAGACTTTCCCATGAACCATATTCAACATATGATATTTCATTGGAAAGCTAGAAGAGTCATCTTCCACCTCCAATTGGAATCACTCAAATCCATCCAGCCAATAATAAGTTATGATGCAAACATCAAGGACATGTCCTGAAGAGAAACTCAAAAACTGGTGTTGGCGTGGCTGGAAGCACAGAGGAGCGTCAAATGGACATTCTGGCGTGGCCAGAGGCCCCGTAGCCGCGCCCGCTCACTTACTGAAGGTCCGTTGATCCAAAACGATGAAACCTCACTTATTCCAACTCTAAACCAACTTATGACGACTCAAACTCTATAAATACCCAACTTAACCCTAGAAGAGGGTGTGGACGAATAAACCAAGAGCTCTAAGCAGCCACCACATGGAGAAGATTGGAGAGCCGCCTCAAGGACCTCCATTGAAGATCAAAGCACTTAGTTCATCACCTTTCATTTCTTAGCTTAGTTTTCAACATCATTGGGGAGAAGATATCTTCTGTGACTCTTAGAGAAGTACCTCTGAACCCTCTTGCTTTATTGAATTCGTTTACTATGAATACTCTTTCATCATCTATGCTTTTGTTTGCTTTGATTATGTCTGAGTAGTTTACTTGTTGGTATTAAGGGGATTCAAAAGGGGATTCATGGATTGCTAAACTAGGTTGTTAGATTTGGGTATTTTCGTTTATAGTTCTTCATCTAGGTTCATATATACTGGTTATAGCTTGAACAGCATGCTAGCTACTGTTTTTAGGAGGATTAACTTTCCGAAAGCTTGATAATTATCTAGCTAATCTAGATGAGCATCGTAATACAATCTGCCGGAGTAAGTTGTAGAACTTTGTGAACAAATCGAACTAGATATAATTGTGTAACAACATAAGTACTTGTAGGAGTAAGTAGCTAAGTCGTTAAAATTCATTCTTAGGACTGCGGGAGTAGGTCAAGAACACCTTGGAGATTTGAGTTCTAGAACATCATTAAGTGGAAACTCCTTTATTTTATTCCTTTGCATGAAACAATCCATGATACCCTGAGAATTCTCTGAAACCCAACACTTAGTTTATTGATATTTACATTGCTTGCTTTCTATTTACGTTACCATAAACCCAAAATAAACCCCATTTTTTTGTCTTAGCTTTATTTTCTTCAACAAACTCGCAACGTAGCTCATTAGTCTCTGTGGGATCGATCCTTAAGTACTACACACGATCTTGTTGTGCGCTTGCAACCTTTCTGTTGTGTCTACTCTAGGTAAAACCAGACACACATCAAGTTTTTGGCGCCGTTGCTAGGGACTTCTAAGTTTCTTGCGAGTTTAAGACTAGGATATAGTCTAAGACCTTTTTATTTTCTTTGCTTTTAGTTTTTAGAATTTTTTTTTTTTTCAGTTTTACTTTGGTATTTTTCTTTCTTCGTTTCCAGGGACCTTGGAGTTAAACACTAATGGAAAACCAAAACCAAATTCCACGGGAGCTTGATGATCTACCGCCTCAAAATGGAGATCATGGAGCTGCTAGAATTGCACTTGATTATCAAAGACAACAAGAGCCTTGTATTTCATTAGGGGATTACAATTCTCCATCTACGTTCCATGAGAACCGTTATGTGATACGTCCACCACTTATAGATGTTCAAGACTATGAGATTAGTACAGAGTTGATCATACTGATCAAGGAAAACCAGTTTCATGGTGAAGCATCCGAAAACTCAGTGGATCCAATTGATCTCAAATACTCGATTGGAGTTCCTGCAGATTTTGTGAAGTGTAAGTTGTTCTCGTTCTCATTGTGTGACAAGGCACGCCAATGGCTAAGATCACTACTCTCAGGCTCACTTAAATCATTAGATGAAATCAAGACTGATTTTCTCAAACGGTTCTACACCCGCTTCAGAACAAACTCCATCAGAGATAAGATTTACGGTTTCAAATAAGAAGTTGGTGAATATTTTCATGAAGCTTTGGGATGGTACAATGAGTACACTCGGATTTGCCCTCACCATGGTCTTAAAAAGACCGGCCTTTTAAACATCTTCTACATGGGTATTAAGTCGACGCACAAGGAAGCTCTTGATTCGGCCAACAATGGGGATTTTTTGACTAAGATCGTGGAAGAGGCCTACATCTTAATTGATAATTTTGCTGCAAGCAATGCCAACAACTGCCTTGACAACAACACAATCTCTAGATCAAGAAGTTCTATCCCTAAGGAAATTGCTAAGCTCAAAACCATGATGAATTTCATTCAAGAAAATTTGCAAGCAAAACCTTGCAAAGCCATCTATAAAGATTTTCATGGAGATCAGAATCATCATCATGAGGGAGATGTAGCAAACAAGCTTTCTCATGCAAATCCATCCCCTGAATTTCAAGACAACAAGCTCGTTTGTACCTTTATTGGTGGTGAAGAAAGTGCCCAAGAGAGTCAAAACCATGGTTGCTTCCTAGATACCTTCCAGCCAAGTTTTCCAGCTCCTTCTCAAGAACAAAGGGACGTGGGTTTGACTCCTAAAGAGAGCAAGAATGAAGCTATGATGCACCAGCTTATGGAGGATCAAAAGCAAATCATGGAGAGTAATCAACAGTTTATGGCGAATCAACGTCAATTTATGGAAAGAGAGATCAAAACGCCCAAGACAACAAAAATCTTGGCTTTAAGTTAGATAGCATGTTTGATTACCTTAATAAGGGGATTCAAGGTGTGAATGTGAAGGTTACTGACCTATTTATCCATGTCAAGAAGACCGAAGTACATGTTGCTCAACTTGCAGAAGATGCAAAGAGACAAGCTGGTTTTCTTCCAAGTAAAGTCGAGAGAAATCCGAGAGGAAGTTGCAACGTCATAACTGCTGAAGATAAGGATGAATCCACACCTATAACCACGAGTCCAACAATAAAAGTTGATCTATTAGCATGACAAGAAGATGACAGACCAATTAATAAACCACCCCACCAAAGGATGCTTCATAAGAGAGACAATCCAATGAAGTTTATTTTTCCTTGCACTATTAAAGGTATGGATTTTCTTGACTCTCTATGTGACACAGGAGCTACTGTGAATGTAATGTCTAACACCATTGCAAATAAGCTGGGGATTGTTGAAATTAAGCCTTCTACTATTTCTATTAAACTTGGAGACACTTTCAACACTACTCCTCACTGTTTTGTGGAAAATCTAATAGCGCCTGTGGGAGGCTGGCTTGTTCAAGTCGACTTTCACATTATAGACATGACTGAGAACTCCCATATGCCACTGATATTTAGAAGCACCTTCCTTGATACCGTGGGAACATTGGTCGATCATCCCAAAAGAAGGATTTGTTTCTCCAAAATCAAAAAGAAAGTCTTCTACCCTGCAAGCCTTACTAGTAAATCTCATCATAAAACTATATCTCGTGGAAATAAGATGATTTTAGATACTGGAGATGACATAGAGAAGGCCCATAATGTTCCAAGAGAAGCTCGAAGCATCAAGGTTAAAAAATTTGTCAAACCGACAAAATCTAATTACAAAAGTGTTTTAGGCGAAAAAGTTTTAGCTATGGCTTCTGAAGAGTGTGCTAAGAACGTGATTGAAGATGTCCTACACATTGAGACACATCCTAAGGTACCCCTGAAACTATCCCCATCGGATTCTCCTTGGTACAAGCATATTGCAAACTACTTAGCAGCAGATGTTGAACCTCCTAAATTCTTTGGTTACAAGAAGAAAAAGTTTTTGCTAGAGACTCACCTGGTCGCCAAACATATGATTCTAAGTTTCCTAAACCTTTCGTGTATAGAACTTGCCATAAGTTGAACCAATTCGACCCCTTTTGGGAAATGGGTAATAACTTGAGGATCCGGTGGGAATTTCTTCGGATATTGGGCTTTGGAAGCCAAGAGAGGCCCACGAATATGCTCTAAGTGATGTTGGCTCAATATGGTTGCTTGTCTGGACTGTGGAAGGTCCATATGCAAAAACAAGTATGAAACTGGTTTGCTGGATTGAAAAATTAATATCCGCTTCATTTAAGCTACTACTATGTTGGCCCAACTTATGCGTGTTCCTATGATGAGTTATGTTTCCGGAACAATTTGCTTTGTTGCTTAACTCCTCCTTGTTCGTCCGGTAGGCTCCCTCAAAGGCACTTATGTCTTGGATGGGTTATAATCGGTTATCAACCACACTTTGATGGAGTTTCAGTTCAACTACTGGTTTGATGACCTTATCATCTTCTGACATGTTATCTGGTAAGAAAGATAAAATTCTATTGATTGGCAAAGAAAGTCGTTATGATGTGATTATAGATTTTAATGTGTCTTACCACATGACAAGCGGTATTAATTTCCTCAATAACCTCATCACGATTGATCCCTGTCCCATTTTGTTACCAAACAGAGGTGTTACTTGGGCTACAAGACACGAGACATTGGATCTTGGTAGCAGTGATCTTGCTTAATGTGTTTTAAACACCACATTTAATAGTCACTCTTATTTATGTATCTCAATTGTTACAAGATATTGTTGGACTTTTCGTATTTACACCTCAGTTTTGTGTGATGCATGAGCTCGTTTCATGCTACAACATCACCATCTCGAGATTTATGGCATCAATCATTGGGTAATCCGTCATCCAAAGTTTTATGTTTACTTTCTAGTGTTGGTAAATTTTTCAAAAAAATATGGTAGTGGTGTTTTAGATAAGTTTTGTGATGTCTGTATTTGAGAAATGCAGACACGAATACTTTTTCCAAAAGTTCTAATAAAGCTTATGAATATTTTACTTTACTTCATTTTGATATCAGAGATCTCTATAAAACTGCTGCCTTTTCTGGCTTGCAATATTTTTGGACATTCATTGAGGATTTTACGTGTAGTGTGAAATTTCATTCTTCCTAAAAAATAAAAATCCCATGAGTTCAGCTTCAATGCATAAACATGATAATTATTTAGTTTCTGCATTTAGTTTCTTCAGATTTTATCTCATCTCATCTTTATCTTTATGATTATGTACTTATTTTGCATTTCTAGGTTTGTGTTCTTGATGATGAATTCTGAGTAGTGAATTGGGGTTCTTGAAGATGGGTTAGATCTAGAGAGGATCATTGATCTCCTTAGGTGTTTAAGCTTAGA
Organism: Cardamine resedifolia; assembly: GCA_014578085.1. NCBI lineage: Eukaryota > Viridiplantae > Streptophyta > Magnoliopsida > Brassicales > Brassicaceae > Cardamine > Cardamine resedifolia. Next base: position 6,656 of record VBRH01001158.1, on the reverse strand, counting down.
AATGATAGAATCCCTTTTGGGTTAGTGTTCTTATTGCTAATTTCTCTCTGATCAATTGGAATTAGATCTCAGGCATTTCCACACCCACCAAGTGTTTGATGAAATGACTGAACCAACTATTTCCTGAGATTTGCATGTCTAGCCCAAGAGATTGGTTGTCTCGAGTGTTTATTGGCTTTAATAGTATGAATCTTAATGCATGCCTTGTTATGTTTCGCTATTGAGAAGTAGGTCTGGAAGTAGCTTGGTTTGATGACTTCTACCATGAGAATGTATTAGTCAGTTTTTGAGTCTATTGTCTAGGGATTAGCTCTGGGTGAGTTTTGTTTAACATCTAGGGTTGATCAAGGAGAGTCTCTAGTCCATTACCTATCCTTAGGAACTTTCTTCCCCTTTTGATATTTCATTTAAATTGCTTGCTATGTTAGCTTATGTAGATGATATGCTTGCAGACTCAAGTATGCAAAATTTGAAAATAAGAAACACATAAAACTTAATCAAATACATCTCAAACCCTCCCCCAAACTTGAATTACACAATCCCTTGTGTAATAAAAAATTCAAAGGAAGGTTCAAGAAACAACAAGAAATTAAATGATAATGCAATGGTATTTACAGTGAATGGTTGGAGTTGTTACCTCAAGGCTGGGTGAAGAAGGAGGATATCGATTTCTCCATGCTCTCTCACGTGTAACCAGGCTCGATGTGATGAATCGATTTTGTGGCGCGAGCGGTCTGGTCGAGTCTAGCCATCAAGCCAACCACTTCTGTTTCAAGCGATCCCACTGCTCTTTGTTTTCTCTGCCCTGGTTCAAAGGAGGATGCTCTTGGGGGATCCACGGGGATGCTGCACCTTGGTGCAATGGTAAATGATCTGCTTCTCCCCCAAGTTACTTAGTCTCTTGATGGTTTCCCTTGAAGAAGAACCACTGAGTTTAATCTGACCTTGCATCTCTTTCACTGTGTTATTCAGAGCCTTGATGGTCTTGTCTTGCCATTTGGACCACTTCTGGGGGAGACCAATGCGCTTGTTAGCTTCCTTCAAGCTTTGGCTTTGGTTTGATGTGGTGTACTCCTTAAAGTAGTACCTCTCGGGTTCATCCTCAACATCATCATCGGAATTATCCTGAGCTTGCAGAATGCTTCTTGCGGAAGGTCATAGAGGAGCTCAGAAGGTGGCCAGAAATCAATGTTGCTACCCATCCTTATCTTTGTGATATTCAAACAAGGGAGTGTTAGCTTGGCTTCTCTAGCTTCTGAGTGAGTGAATTTGTAGAGATGCATCCCATTTGCTTTCTTGCGGTCAAGGAACTTGGTCCTGATAAGGTAAACAATGTCAATCCATCTGGGGGCAATTGGCTCTGATTGTAACTCCACGCCACAAGCATGTAAAATAGGAGTCACTACTCCCCAATACTGAGCTCGCTCTTGACTCCCATCTTGTGCATTTTAGCCGCCCATTCCTTGTAATATAGCAACTTGTCCAACAAGATGATGGTGAGTCTCGTGTCTGATATATCCCCCTCAATAACTATCCCATCCCTTGTAGAATCAAGAGTACCTTTGAGCGCCCTATCCAGCATCTGCAACTCTCCTTCATTGATGTTACCTGTGACCTTCCTTGCAAAGATGGTGTTAGCTATGGCTTTGTGCATATATCTGATGGACTTCTGATTTGAGAGCTCTTGGACCTGGATGATGAGTAGTTGTTCTTTCCACCTATTATCTTCCACATCGCCAATAGCTCGTCTATGTCAAAATCCTCATTGATGTCTGTCCCACTTGGAAATCCGAACAACTTATCCAACTGCTTGATGGTGAGGGTGAACTCTTCTTCCCTAATCGTGAAGCTGATATAGCCAAGCCCTCCATCTGATTCAACTTCTGGCTCGTCTTCATAGAAGTGCATGTTCCGAGAGGCGAGAAATTGACAAGTTTCCTCTTGGTAAGCTTCAAAGTGGTAGCTCATGAACGTTGCAAGGTCACATGTCGAATAGGTACTCCATATCTTTGAGAATACCCAGCCCTTTCATGGACTCACGATGAGGATATCGAGTTCTTGCGAAGTCAAAGCCACGGAAAATAGCAAGGAGCTCTTCCTTGGCGAGCTTCTTATTTAACTTCTTCACAAGCTTCTTAACTACCTTAGCTTCATCCCCATCGCTTTCACTGCCAATATCTTCATCAATGAGCTCCATTGGCTTCTTTCCTTGCGCAACATCACTCCTCTTCTTAGAAAACTGCAGAGCTGCCTCCTCTTCTTCTTAGAGAACTGGCGCTTTCCCATGTCCTCTAGGACCTGATACGATTCCGGTGAGAAATCACAACCCAAAATCGACACCGAGACGTTAATACAATGATGAGATAGTTTTAGACCTGATTACCGAGCACCTAGAGGTTTGATGGATCGAATGTCGCCACAAGAGGATGCGGAAAGTCTACTTGATGAGACTAAGAGGTTCGGATTCGAATCACACAAAAATGAGAGGCAATGATCTATACTTTAGAAAAATGTTTGATGAAAAAGATAGATCAGAAAACACAAAGAGGATCGGATGAGTTATAAGGAGAAGGAGATAAAGAGGAGAAGAAGAAGAAGTAAAGAGCGTAGAGTTACGAGACATGCCTCGTAAACTCACACAAAGACAATGCAAAATTAAACAACAACATTCAAAATTAAAAATAGATTAGTAAGAGATATGGGCCACGCCAAAGATGTAGAGAAACGGGCCTTCAGATGATGGATCGGATCTAGCAAATGATAAGATGAACATGAGACCCAAACACGTCGTTAAAAACCTTTCCCGGAAAACTAGATGGGAAAAACCGAGGAGAAGGGAAAAGGAGTATGGTTGGTCCTCATGGCCATTTGCTAAGTGTCTTGGGCGTGTATCTCGACCAATGAAGTCTTGATACCGTCTTGATAGCTCAAGTGATTCGGATGAGTCTTCACTTGTGGTAATCACACTCTAAAAGATGGGTGAAAGCTTCTAGTCCGAGACCAATCTTGTCTCCAACGAGTGCTCCACAAGCTTCCTTTGCTCCATACTTGATCATTGTATCGTCAATGTCGCCAACTCTATGTTCTTTGTCCTTGGAGGCTCCTAGGTTCGTATCATCCTCCCCAAGTTTAAAAGGATTTGTCCTCAAATCTGTTTGACCTGCCACAAACAACACCAAGTTAGAATTGTTAAAAATAAAATTTAATGAAAACATACCTTGGCGATCAAATGAGGAATGGGGGTTGTCATGGCACTTCAATAGAGGTTCAACATCATAGTTGTTATCTTTAAGAGCTTTGGATAGAGCTCCTACTCTTCCTTGCATGTCCACAACCTCACAAGTAGGCACTTGAAAATTAATCAACTCTTTAATTCCTTGCTTTCTATCACGAAAGTAGTCATAAGTAACAACTCCCTCTCTCGTGTTTTTATTAGTTGAGTTTCTATTCTTCAATTTGAACGTCCGCTCCTTACAAATCTTAGGATCTCTCATGCTTTTTATCCTTTGAAGACAATAAGAAAAATCCATGTTAGATGATAGGATGTCAATAACCGTACCAGGTTGTACTATCATCGATTTAAAGCCATAAGAAACTATTTTAAAGGTTTTAAGAAATCCTGGTACGTCCGGAATGTCCATGGTTTGAACTTGTATGCTTGCTCCAGTCTTGTTCTTGTCCATGACTTCAAAGATATAAAGAGTCTTCTCGCCATTATACGCAAAGTATTTGGCACTTGGCCCGGCTTTCTTTTCCTTGAAGACTTTGCTAGCATTTTGTTCTCCACTTTCTTTAAGATAGTCACTTATTTCATTACAGTGTAGCTCTGCTCTATGATAATGTATTCCTTGTAATGCTTGTCCTTTGTCCTTAGACACATCCTACAAAATGTTGTTAAGATCACTCGGTGGCACCGGTGCAAGGTTAAGGCCACACAACATTTTATTTGAAAAAATCAATAACTTAGGATCAAATGGAACATCATAGTGAGTCTTTCCAGCCATAGCAAAGAGACTAGTCTTCTTACCTTGCCCACGTTTTCCTTTCATTTGTAGTTGATCAAGATATACCTCGTGAGGAGACATTGGAACAAGAGTGGTCTTTCGGCCTTTGAACTTCAATGTGTTTCGGTTGGTGAATCCATCATGCATGACTCTACGATCAGATTGCCATGGTCTTACATGTAGGATATGACCAGCTTCCACTGGCAGCATATCACATAATATTTCATATTCATATCTTCCAATGACGATCGACAATTTTACTTGATGTTTAACCTTCATCTGGCCTTTTTCATTGATGCAATGGAGATCATACGGCTTAGGATACTTCTTAACTTCCAACCCCAGCTTCTTAACCATGACCTCACTTGCTACATTTTTACAACTCCCACCATCAATGATAAGACTACATACTTTGCCTTTAACAAGACATCGCGTGTGGAACAAGTTATCCCTTTGTGCTTGTTCTTCGGTCTTAGTTTGAATGCTCAACGTCCTTATGGCAACAAGCAAGTCTCCCAGAGTTGGTAGCTCCACCAAAACATCTTCCACTGGCTTAGGGTCTATTGGCTCATCTTCGGACTCGTACTCGCCATCCTCTTTTAGTACCATGATGCGCTTGTTAGTGCACTCATTCGCATAATGTCCTATGCCTTGACATTTGTAACAATTGATGTTACTTGTTCTTGCCTCAGTCTTTCCTTTATCTTCTTGTATTGCCACAAAAGGTTTCGCTACCAATCTCGTGGTGTTAGAGTAGTTGCTATATCCTTGTTACCTCGGCTTCTCTTCTCTTGAAAAGTTTCCTCTTGAGTAGTTGTTACTTCCAGCTCCATGACTTGGTCGTGTAGAGCCTCTCCTCTTGAGTTGTTGTTCTATGAGAGTAGCTCGGTGGAACATCTACTGAAGATCCACATGATGTTGCATTTCCAACTTATCTTGAATCTCTCGTTGCAACCCACCAAGGAACCTCGACATGATAGCTTCACGATCTTCACGCACATCAGCCTTAATCATCAAAGCTTCCAACTTTTGATAGTAATCCTCCACGGTATTACTTCCTTGTCTCAGCCTCCTAAGTTAATTTTGCAACTCACGGTAATAGTAACTCGGCATAAACCTCTTCCGTATAATAGCCTTCATTTCGGTCCAAGTTTCAACCGGATACTCTTGGTTTCTTCTCCTAGATGTCACAAGCTGATGACACCAACTCAAAGCATAGTCACAGAACTCAGTAGTTACAACCTTCACCTTGTTAGCTTCCGTATAAAACTGACAATCAAAGACCATTTCGATCTTCTTCTCCCACTCCAAGTACGCATCGGGATCATTCTTTCCTTAAAATTGTGGGATACGAAGCTTGAGACTTCTAAAGCTTTCTTGTTTCTGTGTCCTCTCGTCTACACCACGTCTTGGCCTCCAATGACTGCTACGAGAAGAGCCACTATAATATTCATCAGCTTCGATGACCCTTAGTCTCCGCGGAAGGACTCTCGGCATAGCTCTTGGATTTTCTTCTTGTCGCCTCGCTTGTTCCACGTGACTTCCATCATTTATTCCTTGCTCAACTCTTTGTTGATTTGTATTGTTGTTGAGGAACACAGGAACAAGTTCTTCACGAAGAGAACTGATCTTATCATTCATCCTTTGCTCCAACTTTTTCTTGAGGGCTTCGATGAGTAGTTTGTTGTTTTTTTGGCTTGACTCACTTTGATCGTACACCGTCTTCCTGCAATAACACAAAATACTAACCCAGTAAAGAGTTCTAATGAAAGAAATCGCAATCAAACACATACAAAACGAAAATGGCTCCTCATATGCCAAAGAACCCTAATCAAGACTGTATGAAGAAATCGATCGAAAAATTATCAAAACAACTCTTAAAATTCTAAAATATTTTTAACAAATACTAAACTCGTCCTAGGTTCAGATGCAATTAATTTCGAAATTTTCTCACCAGCCAATATTTAATAAAAATTCAAACAAGATCAGACATAAACACTTCACTTCTCGATGGTTGCTCTGATACCAGTTGATACGATTCCGGTGAGGAATCACAACCCAAAATTGACACCGATACGTTAAGACAATGATGAGATGGTTCTAGACCCAATTACCGAGTACCTAGAGGTTTGATAGTTCGAATGTCGCCACAAGAGGATGCGACTAAGAGCTTCGGATTCAAATCACACGAAAACGAGAGGCAATGATCTATACTTTAGAAAATATTTTTGATTTAAAAGATAGATCAGAAAAAACAAAGATGATTGGACGAGTTATAAGGAGAAGGAGACGAAGAGAGGAAGAAGAAGAAGTTAAGAGCGTAGAGTTACGAGACATGCCTCGTAAACTCACGCAAAGACCATGCAAAATTAAACAACAACATTCAAAATTCAAAAAGGATAGAAAAGAGATATGGGCCACGCAAAAGATGTAGAGAGACGGGCCTTCAGATGATCGATTGGACCTAGCAAATGACAAGATGAACATGAGACCCAAACACCTCGTTAAAAAATTTTCCTGGAAAAATGATAGGCTCAGGTTTTAACCTAAATAAATACTGCAAGTGCACAGGCAAACGCAATAGTTTAGAAGGGATCGAATCCACAGAGACTTAGTTATTTCACAATAAACTATCAGTTTCGAATCAAGCTA
>VBRH01001156.1:39543-50589 GCA_014578085.1 Cardamine resedifolia | reverse complement strand
TTTTTTTTTTTTTTTTCCTCATTAGCATTTGTGAATGATTTCATTGATCAGAAGCTTTCTTATGTCTTAATTTTGTAGCTATGTCTCCGGATACAAAAACAGATTCCAGAATTTCATTAGGTATCTCCGTGAAATGGGAGACGAGGTTTGTTCTCTTCTCTTCTGAAATAAAAATATATAATTCTTCAACTGAAGTTTAGTACCAAAGTAACTGTTTTCAGAATCAGAATTACTTGAAAAAGTGTGTTTCTTTTTTAAAACCTGATTTCACTTCACAGGTCATAGTCGTGACAACACATGAAGGTGTTCCCGAAGAGTTCTATGGAGCCAAAGTCATTGGATCAAGAAGGTAATTTATTCACTCCAATATAACTCTATGGATGTTCCCAGTTTGGTAATATTGCTAATTTCTTCTTCTATTCTGCAGCTTCCCTTGCCCTTATTACCAAAATGTCCCCCTCTCACTTGCGCTTAGTCCAAGAATCATCTCTGAAATTGCTCGGTTTAAGCCCGACATAATACACGCTTCATCTCCCGGGATAATGGTAAAGCCCTCGATAAATCACATCACTAAAACATTGAAGCTGAGACTCCACAACTTGACCTTTTTTTTTGTTTTTTCGCCGACTAAATTATTAGGTTTTTGGTGCTCTGGCTATAGCAAAAATGCTATCAGTACCAATAGTAATGTCTTACCACACACACGTCCCTGTGTAAGCTTCTTATTATCTGCCTCACTTGAATTGTTCTCAGAATTTTTTTTGTTTATTACTCTGTGAATTATCGAGATTAAGCTTGTGTTAATGTGCAGATACATCCCAAGATACACTTTTAGTTGGTTGGTCAAACCAATGTGGTCAATAATAAGTATGTAAAACCTGCTTCTCAAATTTCAAAATTTCCATCTTTGTTTTCTCTGGTTATTGTCATGTAACATGTAACTAAACTTGAATAAGCTTTTCTCAGGATTCCTTCATAGAGCGGCTGATCTTACATTAGTTCCTTCCGCTGCCATCGGAAAAGATCTTATAGCAGCTGGTGCAACTGCAGGTGAAGAAAGATAAAACATTACATTGTTATACAAACTCTGTAATTGCTTAGAACTAACATTTTCTTCTTCTGTTTTTCATATTTGGAAGCTAATCAACTTCGACTTTGGAATAAAGGTGTCGATTCAGAAAGCTTCAATCCCCGTTTCCGTTCTCAAGAAATGCGAATAAGGCTGAGGCAAGAATAGAATATACTTTTCTTTATATGGTGGATTAAGAACATCGATACTTTCTATGATAATCTTAATGTCTAATGATTTGTAATTAACAGTAATGGTGAACCAGAAAAGCCACTAGTGATCCATGTAGGGCGTATCGGTGTAGAAAAGAGTTTGGAGCTTCTAAAAAGGTTAGATTTTTGTAGTTTTATACTGGACTCACTCCTTTTAAAGTGACTTATCTAAATCTGAAATTGAGAAATTTGTGTGCAGTGTGATGGACAAATTACCTGAAGCTCGAATTGCTTTCATTGGAGATGGACCGTACAGGTACTAAGTTTGTTAAAGGTTGGTCATAGTGTTGTCTGAAGATTTCTAGGCTTATTTATCTATTTGGTTTTCTTAAAGAGAGGATCTTGAGAAGCTGTTTACCGGAATGCCAGCGGTTTTCACCGGAATGTTACAAGGCGATGAACTCTCACAAGCTTACGCAAGCGGAGATGTGTTTGTGATGCCATCAGAGTCAGAGACACTTGGCCTTGTGGTTCTTGAGGCAATGGCTTCAGGACTTCCTGTTGTTGCGGCTCGTGCAGGAGGAATCCCTGATATAATCCCTGAAGACCAGGTCAGTGAAATAGCTGAATTAGAATAAACTGTCAGACCAAATCGATGAGCATATAAACAGAACCGAAATGGTTTAAAACCCCATTTTTGCCAATTTACTTAAGCCAAGTGAAACCGAACCAAATTGAAGAAACAAAATCATGATCTTGCATTGATTGTTCTTATGGGCTAACCATAGTACTTTAGGTGATATTGATTGAGCTTATGGGTTTTTGATTCTGATGTTTTTAGGAGGGCAAAACCGGGTTTCTGTTCAGCCCTGGAGATATCGAAGACTGCGTGACAAAGCTGAGAACTTTATTGCACGACAGTGAAATGAGAGAGTACATCGGAAAAGCTGCAAGAGAAGAAACCGAGAAGTATGACTGGAGAGCAGCAACGACAAAGATACGCAATGAACAGTATAGCGCAGCGATTTGGTTCTGGAGGAAGAAGAAAGCTCAGGTTTTGGGACCAGTCAGTTGGTTGATTAAACGACTGTTTCCAGTGCCTGAAGTTAACGTGTAGAAAAAACAATAAAAGATGATTTGGTTTGGAATGTGAAGATTTGATAGTTATTGCATCTTTTGCTGAAAATCCTCTGTTTGGTTGATAGGTGTTTTATCTTATGCTTATATGTGTTCGTGGACAGGTTGATGTTGTAACTTGTAAGATATGTATCTATGTATAATGGGGTTTATAACCTGATTTGGACTTCGGACTTTAGGGCTTTAGTATTTTTAAATCATAATTGTGTTTTTTTCTATATGTAGTAAAATTGTTTTTTTTTTTTTTTTTAATTATGTATAAAATGATTAGCAGCTTGTTTTATGTTTCTCTTGCTATTTTGTCAGTATTAAAGCTTGGACAAAGTAGAATGTACACAAGTTGCATCTTAATTCAATGTATTTGTATATGAGCTCGTCGCTGAAATCTGTCATCAAAATGTATTTTACTAAACTGACTAATACAAATGATTTAGCTGTTTGTTGTTAGTTGTCGGCGACAACAATACGTGTACAAGGTCGTTAGTTTTGTCGTTGGTCGCTGGACGCACAATAACACTCTATCCTATCAATAGGCCCATTTATCGCTATAAAGCCTTGGGCCAAGTGGAGAACTTACAAGCATGGGCTGAGTCCCTTTAGTAATCGTTTGTTTGCCCCCAAACAATACGATTAAAATAGTCGCAACTCTATTATTCTGTCGGAAATTGTGGGATTATAATGAAGAAACTAAAGTGAATAAAGTTTCTAAAGTTAATACGTAGAGATTTATCTATACTTTAGAAAAAGTTCCATTATCGAATTGAAAAAGACGGGGATTTTGTACATTAAGATTGCCACATTAAGAACGTGTGATCAGTGAACGAAAGACCAGTATTGACTTATAAAAATGCCGTCGTTTCACAACTCTTAGATCGAAATATGTTAAATTTGTAGATAAATCTCAACCGTTTAAAGTGCCATGCCATCAATTAGATATTTCTTTTTTTTTCGTAACAGACCAAACTGAGACGACGTCGTTTCAGAAATCGTAAGTGACTTCTGATACGTATTGCATAAACTCGAGATCGTTCTCAATCCCTGCCATAGTCTCCGGCGCCAGAACTACTTCCAAATCTACGCTTCCGTTCCCTTCTCTACCGGGAAAAGCCGAGATCTTCCCGTCGAATTTGTTCGCTCCGCCGCTTCTCACCGCTAATGGTTTTCCCCATCCGAAATCATTGTCGTACATTGGGAATCTCGGCGAGCTCCCCATCGTGATCGAAGCGCCGTCTGGATTTCCAAGAGGGAACAGCCTCGGATCGCTTTCCCAGGATGCGATTCCGCGGCGCACCGTCGCGTCGTCGTGCGCCACCACGTTCTTGTGTAATTGATCGGCGGACCACCGTAGATCTTTGCTTAGCAGATCTCCCGCAGACGCCAAAGTCGGTATGCTCTGTATCGCGTTTCCAAAGTAGTAAGGATCCATCTTAGGCTCAAGCCGGTGCCGGCAGTTAACCGCCATCCTAAACGTCGTCGTCTTGCTCGGATCGAGGTTCCTTGCTCGCGTAACGGATCGCCATAGCTGAGCACTGAGAGATTGGAACGATGAAATCTCAGCCGTTCGATCATAATTCTTTTTATTCGTATCCGATTTCAAAAAACCCTCCAGAACAGTTGTTATCGTTCCGTTAACCTCTCCGTTACCGTTATATTTCCTTCCATCGTTGACGGCCGTCTCAATTCCGTTAATTTTGTTGTTAGTCCTCTGTTTGAGTTTCGAAATCGCCTCTCTGCTGAAATGAAAAATTCTTTCTCGTAGAGGCTGATCGGCGTCGAAAGTGACACGTGGACCGCCGGGAGGGACTCGTAGAACAGCCGGAGAGTCGAAGACGGTGTGACGAGAGAAATCCGGAAGGTGTTTGATCTTACAAGCGCCGCTGGTGACGTCAGCGAAGGTGTTAAAGAAGTGCCAGAAGGAAGTTCCATCTGTAACGGAATGATTAACGGTGCATCCGACGAAGACACCGTCGGTTAGCTCCGTCACTTGAACGGCGGCGAGAGGCTTATGATGGCCGTTATAGCTGACAAGACGCTCGAATACGAAAAACTCACGGAAGATAAGAGGAACGTCTTTACCTGGGGAGAGAACATCGGAGACGGTGACGTGTTTGGCCGAAGCGGAGACGAAATCAACGCCGGCGTCGTTACAGACGATGTAAATGTGACCGGCGGGACTGGTGGAGAAACGACCGGCTAAAGCAGGGAAGAGAGAAAGAGTAGAGGATAGAGAACGGCGGAGAGAGGAGACGAGATCGTCGAATGAGAAGGAAGGAGGAGGGCGCGTTAGGATCACACCTTTCTGAATGTAATGGCATGAGAGCATAGGGAGATCGGAGACGGAGAGACGAAGATCGGAGACGGTGGACTTCTTCTCCGGATACACAATGCATTTCGAAATTTCTGTTACTGAACTAGAAGGCATTTTTAATTATAATATATATTTTGAGGATAAATTGGATCTGGGAGTTATGGGTTATTTGCCGTATCGGTGAGGAGTAGAGTTATGGGGGAAAGGGATTTATATAGCGGTCGAAGCTTTGGTTTGGATTCATGAACTTGAGTTGTTACTATTGTTTGTCTTATTCTTTATTTTTTTTTCTTTTTATTTTTATGTTCTGTAGCTAGCTATACAATCATATTATATTTGTTTAAAATTATATGAAGACCCTATGTTTTCTATTTTATTTTAACTTTAACTACAATAATTGAATCAATATATTATTTGTAATTTTATCCTATGTTCTTTGTTTATTGATTTTGACCCTGATGGTCATATAATATCCTAGTTTTTTTTTTCCTGGAAACATATGCTTTATAAATTGACATTGCAAAAAAAAAAATTACTCTATTATCTAAAATAGTTTATAGAGATCCCCTTGCAAACTCAATGATTAATTCTAAATCAGTTTTTATTATACTGGATAAAATCAATAACTTTTTCGAAAATTCTAAACTTTATGTTTAGTTGCTGACAAATTATTATTATTTTGTTCACGCAAGTATTATTTTGTTCAAGTAAAAACCGGTGCATGCGTAGTATATGAAAATAACAGAACAAATAATTTCATCTAAAACAGTTGTATGTTTATTAGGTGTTGAATCAACAACCAAATTAAAAAATTATTTAAACATGTTTATATGTTACATATCGTTGATTTTGATGTCGTTCTCATGTTTCAAGTGGTCATATACTAATCAAATTTGTGACAATAAATTTGACAAGAGTCAAGAGGGTAGTTACAAGTAAACATAGGCACAAATAACTAACCACGTAAAAGTTAAAAACATATATGAATACTAAGTTACTAACTTACATACTTTATTTAACAAGATCAAAAATTTTACCCGATTAATCTTCAACCGAATGCTTCTCAATTCTCATAACAACAGCCTTGGTAAATATTCGTATCTAAAACGAAATTTTAAAAAAATAGGGATTAGCTAACATGCCTATGCTTGAGAAAATCGAGATATATAAATTAACAATAACTTTTATAGAAAACGTGAAATCATAAAAATTAAAACTGTTCGGTCGGGTGGATTTTTAGATGAAGTTTTTCAGAGGTTTTTGATTATCAGTTGTTTGGAATAGCTTTGAAAAGCAATTTGAATTTTTTGAGAGAAAACGTACTCCATTTTTAAGAAGGAAAATACAAACAATATACTATATATAATTTTAATTATGTAAATATTTACGATAAATTTGGAAACTTTTACCTAAATATGTTTTAGTATTTCCCAGCAAAATAATATGAATTTATTTATGACAAAAAATAAGGAAAAAGGAATAATTTGTTAGAAAAGTGGGAGTACTTTATATATATAGATCACATCTAACCCTTTAATATGTATGAAAAAGATGAAGAGGACGTGTTTGGTAGGAAGGAGGAGAAAGGACAGATAGCCTCCATAGGAAACAGATGGAGCGTTTAGAGTTTATACCGACTCTTCTGTTTTTGGAGTATTTTTTTACCGGAAAATAATTTAACGAGAAACTTGTCGAGAAAAAATCTAATCTTCTGAGTTCTGACAATATAAATCTCATAGGAAACTAAAGAAGTCTGCCTTTTCACTTGTTTTATAGATCCCAAGATTGATTGTATGGGGAACATAAGCTCTGTTTTATTCGGTGATAATATAAAAAGCTCTGTTCATTTTTAAGTGTTTTCTTTAGATATTTGTAGTATAACATTTCGAACTGGTTATACGGTCTACATAGCAAATTAATATCAGTCTTAAAAAGAGATATATATAGCGACTAAAACTTGTGATATAGTAATTTGAATACGATATCTGAGTAGAATATAAAGTTAAAGTTGATCTTTATCATTTGACGATTGGTTTTAGGAAAAATAATATTTTTAGCCTTAATAGTGTTATATGCTAACATTTTAAAATTCTATTACACTAGCACTTTAAACAGTAATTCGATGAAAATTTCAAACAGTAATTCGAAAATAGTTTTGTCATAATTTTCAAAATTCAAATGGATATATCAACATACATATTTTCCAACAGATTTTCGACGGTTACTCAAAAATCCGTCGGAAAATTTCTAACGGATTATCGACAGAAGTATTTTGTCGAAAATCCGTCGGATTAAGATCTCGTCAGAAATTCCATCAGCTTTTCGATAACTTTTCTGTAGTGAATTTTATGTCGGAATTTTCAAAATTCAAACAGCAATAAAATGGTTATATCTACATATATATTTTCGAACATATTTCCGACATAACTATTTTGTAGATAATCCGTCGGACAATTTCTGATGGATTTTTGAGTAATTATCAGAAATCCGTTAGAAAATATGTACGTTGATATAGCCGTTTGAATTTTGAAAATTCTGACAACTATTTTGACGAAAATCCGTCGGATTACCGTTAGAATTTTTATCATATTACCATAATAAATTTCGTCAGTTTTCAGATAATTATTTTGTAATGCATTTTATGGTGGAAAAAACGCGAAAAGTAGTTTTAAAGTTTAAAATGTAAATAAAAATAGCTAAAAAATTTAAAATGTTAATATAACACTTTCAAAGTTTAAAGTGCTAGGATATGACACTTATTTCCCATTGTTTTTATATCACTATTGGCTATTGTTTGTCATGTCAATTATTTGTTTGTTTGTTAATTTTGTTATCCTGTTTCGCTTTAAGTAATTTAATTATTTCAGTTCCAGTAAATGTTAAATCAACGTGGAATTAAATTTAGAACTTGATACTTTCTATTAACTTCTACGCATCTATCAAAAAAAATTCGATTTAGATAGGCAATGATGTCTTCTCAGCGGAGAATCACATAAAAATAACAGTAAAATAACATAGAGCAACTGTATGCGAATGTGTGATATATGTATGCAGTAAATATATTAATATATTAATACAGGTATATATGTGACATAAAATGCGCTATGTGTCTTTCGTATTAATGATTCTAGTTGGTCATTTCAAATAACAGAAACATTTAAGACTCAGTTATCAACTTATCATATTGTCCATTATTAACTTAAATAACATGAACCATAATCATTAATTATTTCTTACCCAACTAGTACAATAAAATTTGTCTAATATGCTTTCGCAAATTCCAACTACTATAATTGTAACAATTGTTGATTTTAAGGAAATAAAGTAGTACTCGTAGTCTAGTAGTATTCAACTGCATTTCCAAGAAACTAATTTTTCTTGTTAATCATTGCTTATTCTCAAGTCTGATTCGCTTATGACAGCAACAATTAGTTATAAACACTTGGTAATTAATAATGATGAGCAAGTATAACGAACAGCAAAAACAATGAGGAAGATGATTGACACTATAATTAAATAACAATAGTAATTTTTGTATGGATACACATTTTAAATACTCTCTACCAAGTATAATATTATAATATTGCATATTATACGAAACTCATGATTTTATTATTATTACTATTGTAAAATACTGTAGTTAAAAGATAAAAAGCATGGAATATGTTTCTTACGTTAAACAGTGGCATTAAGAGGTTGGTTAATAAAGGTATTTAAAAGCAGAAGAAATATGCTTGTAGTATGAGGGAAATGTGGCATGTCTAAGTGACTA
Source organism: Cardamine resedifolia (assembly GCA_014578085.1). NCBI lineage: Eukaryota > Viridiplantae > Streptophyta > Magnoliopsida > Brassicales > Brassicaceae > Cardamine > Cardamine resedifolia. The sequence continues at coordinate 42,151 of VBRH01001156.1, read as the reverse complement.
GTGGAATAATAATTAAAAAAAAAAACAAAATAGTAGTAGCAGATTGTGAATAAAAACATGTCAAGAAACTTGGGAAAAGAATAAAATACAATAAAAGGTGGATAAAGGAGGAAATTTGCAATATCTTCTCTGCTGTCGTATATATAAAGCTTTAGATAAAGTTACCCCACCAATTACCCTATGGTAGTCCACTAGCTAGACAACTATTGAAGTGAACGACGTACGTAATTTTATTTCATATATGATGTGCACTTTGTTTTATTTTGTTGTTTTTGTTTGTCAAACTGATGTGCTCTTTGTAAACATTAAAAAAAATCGTTTCGAAGTGAATTGTTCAGTGCATAGTATACACTATTTACTTAGCCATTATTTTTAAAAAAATGTATATTTGTATATATACTAATAAGTTGTATTGGACATTTATTATATGAAAGAAAAAGTGAATGGTGGAAAAAAAGAGTCAACTTTGTTAATAAGAATTAAGAAGCATGTTCAATGCATCTATAAAATCTACCAGAACTGAGTGCTTTGACCATTTTTCTCCATATTATTATGGTAGGGACAGATTTAAATCACTTTCTCTAATCTAATATTAAAAAGATTAAGATTTCCCATAGTACCAAATGGTAGATAGATTCGGTTTCACTTTCATTCGACTCACATGGATTTTTGCTTGGATATTTAAAAATATTTGAAAAATATGAGTGCAGTTGCAAATTAAAAATTTTATTTATCCAAAAGTGGCACATATTTTTGCACAAGTTTATATACAGATATTTGGGCTCATTTGTTTCGATATTGATTTTTAAAAGTAGGAAGTTGTAGAGATAACTGTGTATTTTTATATAAAAGAGAGCTGTATTTTGATCACATAATATGTAAAATTGATTTATTTATAGTGATAGTCAATTAAATTAATTACGATAATTTTTTTTATATCAGTTCTATTTTTTTTTGTCTCCATGAAAATTGAAAACTAGGCCCGAGTCTGTGAAACTACTTGAAGAAACCCATATATGAAAAATGATGAAGAGAATAACTGATGCTGGTCTTTTCGAAGAGCTAATCATGTTCAAGGCCTGGACAATAAATAGCCCCGGATCGACTGGCATGGTGCTCTATTCTCCATTGAAGACTGTACACCCGTCTCTTTTTTGTTTGCTCAATGTATCATGTATGAGTGAGTATAGGTGCATTATTTGAAATGCTACAAAAATATCGTCGCACAAAATATATTTAAAGTATTGTTTTAACTGTTAGAAATACAAATAACATGGCTTTAAATACTTTTCATGAGAACAATTCGTTGTTAGGCAGTTGGGTGAGGAAAATCATGAATAGTTATAGTGACAAAAAAACAAAAAACAAAAAAACAAAAGAGAGATCAAAATTTGATATTCTCTTCTTCTTCTTTTTCTTTTTATTTTTTATTTTTTATTTTATTTTGAGAAAGATTTTAGAGTTTTGGATATAAAACACATATTGTGAATATTCACTGAAACATGTATACACACTTAACGGGTAAATAGTTTACTAGATTTCATGTGGATATATATATATATATATATATGTGAATGGATCTTGACAATAATATTATCTCAACTGGTAATGGAACAATTTAGTGGTAGGACCGTAGGAATTAATACTTTTTAACTTCCCACTATTCAGATAATTTTGAGTGAGCAAAACATATACCTTTCATTAATTAATCAGTATCGATTTACTTTAAGACCAGCTTAATGTCATGCTAATCATTAACATGACCAACATGCCCCGAAATGCATGCATGTGACGCCCTAATTTCCAGTACATGGTACATGTGTATGTATAATCTACTACAAGTCAAACTTTTGATGTATATACATGTGTATGTGTATGTATGCATTCATTCGTATCGATTGTGACAGTTTTTAGTAATAATTTAGATTCTAGAGATTCAAATTCATATTTTCTTTTTTCCAGAAAAACAATATTTTGTCTAATTAATAATTTCATTCAAAAGAATAAAAATACTTAAAAATAGAAATTGCATCTAAAATGTGAAATGTTACAATTTGAGGGAGATTTAAAATACTTAAACAACATTTAAAAAAAAGGAGGAAGTACAAATGCTGAAATCCACAGTTTAAACAAAACAAAAATTCCAACTGAATTTCATTAAAGCATAAAATGCTGAGGATTTTTGTTTCCCATTTTTAGGCGAGATTGTAAGACTCTTAGCTATTAAAATTTTTACCTAATTTTTTTCTGGTCCATGTATTTTTCGGAAAATTAAAAAATTCTGTACGTTTTTCAAAATAAATACTTGGTGTATTTTTATATAAAAAAATTATACAATTATTAACTACATAATTGTCTGCGGGGTTAGTGATTCGAGTCTAATCTGCGTCTACCGCACAAAATGCAAATTATTTAAAGCATAATCAGGTACACAATAATTAAATGTTAAGAGAAATTATTTTGGGAGGTTATATAAGTTATAACTAAAAACGAATCATCAGATGCGGAAGCCACGTCATACCTGATGCCTGATGGAGACTGCTATCAATTAACGTAATGACGAAACTACCCTTAGAACCAGCTTGAGTAAAAAAAAAAAAAAAAAAAA
>VBRH01001156.1:879-12435 GCA_014578085.1 Cardamine resedifolia | reverse complement strand
TTTTTTTTCGGCAACGGAAGCGATATATTCCTCATTTCTTATTTGTTTGATATTCTGATTAATTTCTTCTATTTTTTTATAATAATAAATTTATTCCGAATCGAAAAAGAGAGAACCCTCTGAGCAAGAAAGAAGGTTCCAGCTTGAAGCAGACTTTATTTGAGCCATTCCAAATTATATAACCAACTGGATCTTACGAATGCATTTGTTTTGATAACAAGGTAATTGGTTACTACATGTCATCAAATCCACCATAAATTCAAATAAAAGTCATAAACTTGATCAGTCTTACAAGAAAAGCTTGGAAAGTTTACTCCTTACGAAACATCTCAGATAAAATCAAAAACAGGAACAACTTAGGAATGATTTTTATTGGTTCTGTGTGTCTTTAAGTTTCTTCGTTTGGCTTCTTCGAAGTTGGAGGGTTTCACAAACTGGTCTCTTCTTTGGCTCCTTTGCAATCAGATGACATAAAGCCTTGTTCAAAGCAGAGGATGTTACCAATGAAGCTCTCAACAGATTCAAAGCCTGATTAAAAAGACACTTTTTTCATCAAGTTTTATATAACAAGTGTAGAGAATATAAAAAAAGAAGCGTATATACAAGCAGACATACCTCTGCTTTGCTGATGCTAATTACTTGAACTTGAAGATCTTCTGCGTTAATCTGCAACTTCTTCAGTAAGCAAACAGTTGAGCAGGAGTTCATCGGTGTAATAATCAGATCATCTGATACTGTAAACCTTGTCTCTTTCTTCAAGAATCCACCACCATGTCTTGACTGATCATTGGCATGAGATTTTGGATCCAGCAAAGTCACAGGCACAAGCTTGCCATGGCGATAATAAGGAAGCTTATTAGAGTCTCTAGTCAAAGCATATTGTGGTTTGTTGGTAGAGGCAAATATGTAGCGGTAGTAAACCGGTGGTTTGAGAGTGGTGATACCAGGCAACTGCATTTGAAAACTATAAAAACAAGGGAGCACGCATTTGGAAGCTGACAATTGGTTGCCTTCATTGACACTCAAGTGCTTAAAGCTTCTGCAAAAGTTTGCTATGCACCCTAAACTGATATTGTTGTTACCTGAGATTTCCCATACTGATTCCAGTGGGACGCCAAGAAAAGAGAAGAGAAGCTCAACAAAGTCTTCTCCGCAATCAACAAATAAAATCTTCTTGTCATGCTTCCTCACTATTGCATTCAAAGTTGTTACAGTTTCTGATTCACCTTCTTCTTCTACCTTCACACTTGGACTTAGCGATTTGTAAATCTTCGTCACAACTTGTGGACTTTGCTTGTTCAAGAAAGTGTCAGTCAAGGGAGTATTTGAAGAGAATACACATTGCAGCAGAGTCAGTACCTAGAGAAAGATGAAGACAAAGTGTGAGTCTCTTACAAGCATGTTTCAAGTACAAGTCATAAGTAGATAAAATAACATGGAGCATGGAGTGAGAGATACCTCTTTGAAACCAATACCAACAAGCCTTTCACTCAGCTTGTGAACATCAGCACATCCTAAGGACCTGAACCTTTCCAAAACAAGACCAGTGGACTTAGCTGCCACTTCCAAGTCATCAGTTATGATGAATATAGACCCACCGTTGATAAATACTCCATCTTGTACCTTGTCTACAACATTCACTTCTGATTCACTTCTGATTCCTGAATCTCTTCCTTCATCAAGTTTCCACATCGACATAGAGTAGTCCTAAAATTGCTGGACAACTTACAGGATGAGAAACTTGGACACTTGAAGTACTTGTCGCCTTCACTAGGGTTTATGTTGAGCTTAAGCTTTTTGCACTGGACATCTCTCGTGCTCCTTGGATTAAGAAGCATATTTTTACAGGCTTCAGTCTCAAAATTATCAATGGCCATATCCACAACACTTGTATAGAGGTTGTTAAAACAACCCACAGTTACTGGCTGAGATTTTTTTTATGCTTTTCAAGCAATCTGGTGATTGTGCCCATTGGCAGAGTCAGAAAGCTGAAGAGTATATCAACAAAATCATTAGCAGCCTCAGCCAAAACAACCTTGTTCTTCTCTTCATCAATCACAAGTCTCAAATAAACCTTTCGCTCCCCAGAAATTTCAGCCATTGTTGCTAAAGATGAATGGGATAAAACAAAAGAAAATATTTCTAAGACACTCAGAGATGCAAAGCAACGAGGAAGGAACAATATGTGTATTCTTGAATGAACAAAAGTAATGAGTCATAGACACTCAAGAGTCTTAAGCATTAAAAGAAAACAAAACAAAAAAAAACCTTTGAGCTTACCCCTGACCTTCACAATAAACCAAAATTTTCACTTTAACCCAAAACCAATACCAACCATAGTATCTGAGGCCTGCACTTGTATTCACAAACTTTTCACTTTATTCTATACACGAACCACTATATTAATACTCCATAAGAGTATAAACTCTTTAACATTAAATTAACAAATATTAATGGGTCATCAAAACCCAAGAGCCACACTCAAGGGCAACATCGTTCATATCTATCAAAATAGATGTGCAAGTTTTTGCCTGCAAGCTTCTGCAAATAAAGAGAACTTTCACTAATTTGAACAGAAGAAATAATTATCCGAGTACATCTGTATATTGAAAACTAACAACTAATGGCTAATCTAGTTGAATTGTAGATTCTCTCTGAAAAGATACTCTCACTCAGCAAATTTAAAACCTTTTGATGCAAATTAGCAAAACATATGCATGTATATTTCCAGAGTTTATAAGCTCTTCGCTTTAATTAATCAACTAAGCTGAATTTAGCTAAAACTCATTTATTTGATTAGTCTTACAAAGAAAGGCTTAGAAAACCACAAATAAGTAAACATGTGGATTTTGCAGAATCTAAAAAGATAATCAACAATCAATCAGTAGCAACATAGAGTTCATTCTCACAGGCTCTTGATTTCTTCAAATCTCTTCCTTCACCTTCTTAGCAATCAAATTCCACAACGCCGTGCTCAAAGCAGATGATGCCACCAATGAAGCTCTCAACACATTCAAAGCCTAATTCAAAGACAGTTTCAATCAAGTTCATATCAAGTATAGAGAGAATTATAAAAAAAAGAAAAAATATAGAAGCATACTTGTGAATTGCTGAAGCTAATTACTTGCACCTCTAGATCATCTGCATGACTCTGCAACTTCTTCAGTAAACAAACTGTAGAGCAGGAGTTCATAGATGTAATGGTCAGATCATCTAATACTGTAAACTTAGTCTCTTTCTTCAAGAACCCGTAACAATGAGTTGACTTATCCCTGCCATGGGATTTGGGATCCATCAAAACCACCTTACCTATTCGGTCCTTGCGAAAATAAGGAGTTCGATTACCGTCTGTAGTCAAACCATAGATCTGTTCGTTAATATAGTTAAGCCTGTAGCGGTAGTAAACCGGAGGTTGTTGAGTGATGATACCAGGCAACTGCATCTGGAAACTGTAAAAAGAGGGAAGCATGCATATGGACGTTGACATTTCAGTCCCTTCATTAGCACTCAAGTCCTTAAAGCTTCTACACAAGTTTCCAATGCAACCTAAAGAGATTTTGCTTCCAGAGATTTCCCATAAAGATTCCAGCGGAAGGACAAGAAAAGAGAAAAGGAGCTCAACAAAGTCTTCTCCACATTCAACGAATAAAATCTTCATGTCCTGCTTCCTCACTATTGCTTTCAAAGTTACTACCTTTTCTGGTTCTGTTTCATCTTCTTTTTTCTCCGTACATGGACTTACCGATTTGTAGATCTTCACAGCTTGTGGATTTTTCTTGTTCAAGAAAGTGTCCGTCAAGGGAGTGTTTGAGGAGAATATACAACCAAGCAGAGTCAGTACCTAGTCCAAGAAACAGACATAGTGAGAGGGAAAACAATATATAAAGCAATGATGAAAATGCAGCTTGGAGAGAGTAACATATATACCTCTTCCAAACCGATATCAAGAAGCCTTTCACCGAGCTTACTAACATCAGCACAACCTAAAGATTTAAGCTTATTCAAGACAAGTTCAGTGGACTTGACTGCAACTTTCAAGTCATCGGATAAGATGAATGAAGACCTACCGCTGACAAATACTCCATTTACATCATTTTGCATCGCAAATTGATCTTTCTTTTCTAATGGAATCTCCTTGTTCATAACATTTCCGCAATAACATCTAGCGGTGCTAAAATTACTGTACAAGTCGCAGTAACCTAAGCACTTAAAACACTTGATGTCCTCAGTAGGGTTTATGTTGAGCTTAAGCCTTTTGCACTGAACCTCCCTCACACTCCTCGGATGAAGGAGCATCTGCTTACAAGCTTCAGTCTCAAAACCATCACTTCCCATGTTCACAACACTTCTATATAGGTTGTTAAAACATCCCACAGATACTGGCTCAGATTTTTGATGATTCTCAAGCAATCTGACAATGGTTCCCATTGGCAGAGTCAGAAGGCTAAAGAATACATCAACAAAATCTCTACAAGCATCAGCCAAAACAACATTGTTTTTCTCTTCATCAACAATAAGTCTCAAAGTGAACTTATGCTGCTCAGAACTTTTAGCCATTAGCGTAGATTTTGTTGAAAATGTGTCTAGGACACTAAGAAACAGAAGTAACACGTTAGAAAGTGAAGCATCAACTCCAATTTTAAAGGGTCTAAAGTCTAACATTTATTGAACACTAATAACGAGTCGTCATTAACAAAAAAAAAGAAAACAACCCTTTGAGCTTCCTCTTGACTATAGCCTGCACTTATTCACATAATTTTCACTTAACACGAATCAAGATTAAGAACGTATAAACTCTAACATTGAATGAACACTATTAATGGGTCATCAAAATTCAAAACCCAATAGCCACAATCAAAGACAACCCTTAGAGCTTCCCTTTTACTGCAAAGTCAACATCTCGCAAGTTTCCTCAAAATCAAGAAACTTCGATTTTCAAGTCGACTGAGAAAGAGGACGAAGAAATAGTGATTCAAGCGTGGGAAGTGATCCATTCTAAAGTATTTAGTAAATGGACAGAATTTTATGATTTTCTTGAAAACAACTTTCTAGCTATTTTCAGTTTCAAATCAAACTCAAGTAGAAAACTAAAGTCAAGAGTCAAGAAGACCATAAGAGAAAAGTTAATTCTACTGAAACAAATTCTCAAAATGAAGTGTATATATAACAGAATAAACTAAGTCTCAAGAAAGATGAGAAAATCCACAATTGTCCAAACCGAAAGAATCAAAGAATCTCAAGCAAACAAATCTAGCAAACAGTTGAAGTTTTGGGATGAACAATGTGGATTTTTAAAGAGACTAAAAATCAAGATCAACAATCACTAGTGGCTCAGGATTCTCTCCACCTTTGTGTGTTCTTCAAGTCTCAACTTTTGGTTTCTTTGAAATCGGGTTCCATGAAACATTCTCTTCCTTCGATTTCCATACAATCAAACTCCTAAAAGCCGTGCTCAAAGCAGAGGATGACACCAATGAAGCTCTCAACAGATTCAAAGCCTGAAGTACAAAACATCATAACTTTGTGGGGAGAAAAAGAATATGAATAAATTGAGAAAGAAAATAATTTAGTCTATACAAAGGTTTACCTCTCCGTTGCTGATGGTAATCACTTGGACTTCCAAATCATCAGTGTGAATCTGAAACTTCTTCAATACAGAGAAACTTGAGCTTGAGTTCTTAGGTGTTACGATCAGATCATCGGACACAATAAACTTTGTATCTCTCTTCACAAACCCTTTACCATCTTTTGACCGATCACAATAATCAGATTTTGGATCCACAAAAGTCATGCGCCTGCTACTGATACTACGTTTTGTAGTCAAACTAAAGCTTTCATAAAAAGACAGTCCACTGTAATAACTGTAGCTTGAGTAAATCCGTGGTGAAGGAGTTTTGATATTGAGCAACTTCTTCTGGCAACGATAATAATACGGAAGCATACATTTGGATGTTGTCCTCTCATTAGCATTCAAGTCTTTGAAGCTTCTGCACAAGTTCTCAACGCAACCTAATGTGATATTGTTGCCAGAGAGTTCCCATGTAGAGTCCAGAGGAATGGCGAGAAACGTGAAAAGAAGGTCAACAAAGTCTTCACCGCATTCGACATACAAAAGCTTCATGTCTTGTTTTCTTACGATTGCATCAAAAGTTATTAATACTTTTTCTTGTCCTGCTTCGTCTCCTTTCTTCTCCAAGAATGGACTCGGCCTTGTATAGATCTTCCTCACGTTTTGTGAACTTTTATTCTTCAAGAAAGTGTCCGTCAAAGGTGTATTTGAGGAGAATACACATTGCAGCAAAGTCATAACCTAGATCAGGATCAATACATACTCTTAACACATTAGAAGCTAAGCATTTATAATAACACAGAAGATAGGTTTAATTACCTCTTTGAGACCGATGTCAAGAACTTGTTCTCTCAGCTTACTAACGCCAGCACAACCAAGATCTTCGAGTGTTTTCAAGAGAGAACTAGTAGAATCAACCGTGAGTCTCAAGTCATCGGTTATGATAAATGAGGCCTTGTCTCTGAGGAATATTCCATTGACATCATCTTCAAATTGCTCATCTTCTAAGAAACTTATCTCCTCGTTCATCAACCTTCCACACCTACATAGGGAAGTGTTAAAGTTACTGAACATTTTGCAGATCCATAAATATTGGCACCCAAAGCACTTGATTCTCTCAGTAGGGTTTATGTTAAGCTTAAACTTTCTGTATTGAGCTTCCCTAATGTTCTTGGGATAAAGCAACATCTGCTTACAAGCTTCAGTCTCAAAGTCATCAGTTCTCATGTACACAACACTTTTATAAAGGTTGCTAAGACAACCAATAGTAACTGGCTCAGAATTTCGATGCTTCTCAAGCAATCTGACAATGGTTCCCATAGGCAATGTCAAAAAGCTGAAGAGTACTTCAACAAAATCTTTACCAGCTTCAGCTAAAACGACCTTGTTTTTCTCTTCATCAATGATAAGTCTCAAACTAACCTTTGGTATCTGAGCCATTGTAGAACAGATCAATGAAAAAAAAACTAATGGAACATAACCCTTTATAACCATTCTCATCGACTCATATTGGAAAACAACTACAAAGCATTTACATTCATATTCACATTCTTTCAGGAGATATCCGAGATTAGGAAATGGGAATATCGATTTACCTTTATATATATATATATCAATCGACATAAAATAACAGAAAAAGATATCAACTCAGATTCGTTTTCATTAGGTCTATTTATCTTTCCTTGAATAAGTTTGGCTTGTCATTAAAACGCAATTCAAATTATTCAACCACATTCTCTTTACGAAAACATCAATCGGGACTCAATATAAAGTGAAGTTTCATGTCAACCGAAACAAAAGAAAGCCAAATAAAAGAAAAGAGACAGAACAATGTGGAGTTTTGTAGTTCAAGATCATGAATTAGAAATCACTAGTAATTGAGATTGAATCTCAAAAAATCTCTGTTTCTTCAAGTCTCTTCCTTAGGCTTCTTCACAATCAAGTTCCATAAAGCAGTGTTCAAAGCAGAGGATGTCATCAAAGAAGCTCTCAACAAACGCATTGCCTAGGTTAGAGACAAAGTTAGTCAAGTAAAGAAACAAAAGTGCAAATAAGTTGAAAAAGAAAAAATGTAAAACCTCGGCTTCACGGATGCTAATAACTTGCATCTCCAAATCATCTGCCTGAATCTGCAACTTCTTCAATAAGAAAATAGATGTGCTCAAGGAACTTCTCGGTGTGATTATCAGATCATCTGAAACTGTAAACCTTGTTCCTCTCTTCAAGAACCCACTACTACCATTCTCTGACTGATCTCTACCGCGAGATTTCGGATCAATCAAAGTCACAGGAACTAGACTATCCTTTCGATAGAGCAGTCTACGATCATCATCTGTAGTCAAACTATAGTCCGGTTGACTAGGATTGGAGTTCCTGTAACGGTAAAAATACGGTGGTTCTTCAAACGTGATATCAGACAGCTGCTTCTGACATTTATAGTAATAAGGAAGCACACATGTGGAAGCTGTATCAACACTAAAGCCTTTGAAGCTTCTGAGCAAATTTCCAATGCACCCTAAATTGATATTACAGACATATTCCAGAGGGACAGCTAGAAACGTAAAGAGAAGATCAACAAAGTCTTTTCCACATTCAACATATAAAATCTTCATGTCTTGCTTCCTTACTATAGCTTCCAAAGTAAATTCTGTTTCTGATTCCTCTGTTTTAGTCAAAAGCTTGTGTATGTCGTTCACATTATGTGGACTTTGCTTCTTCAAAAAAGTGTCCGTCAGTGGAGTATTTGAAGAGAACATATTATCCAGAAGAGTCAAAATCTAATTATCAAAAAAAAAAAAAAATCAGTAGCATAGAAACTAAAAAAATATATTTCAAATTGTAAAAACAATACCATAGATAATACCTCTTCGAGACCAATATCAAGAAACCGTTCATCGAGCTTACTAACATCAGAACAACCAAGACGACTGAGTGTTGTCAAGACAAGACCAGTAGAACCAACAGACACATTCAATTCATCGGTGATGAAAAATAAAGACCTGCCTCTGACAAATACTCCATCAACATCATTTTCTATGCTACTTTCAGCTTGATCTTCTTCTGATAATTCAATTTCCTTGTCCATTAACTCTCCACATACACACTCAGAGCCGCTAAAGTTACTGCACATGTTGCAACTTGAGAACCAACGGCACTTAAAGAACTTGAGATCATCAGTAGGGTTTATGTTGAGCTTAAGCCTTTTGCACTGCACTTCCTTCAAGCTCCTTGGATTAAGCAATATCTGCTTACACGCTTCAGTCTCGAAATTGTCAATCCCCATGCCCGCAACGCTTCTATAGAGGTTGCTAAAACAACCAATCTCAGATTTTTGACGCTTCTCAAGCAATCTGAAAATGGTGCCCATTGGCAATGTCAGAAGGCTGAAGAGTACATCTACAAAATCTCTATCAGCTTCAGCCAAAACGACCTTGTTCTTCTCCTCATCTATTATAAGTCTCAAAGTTAACTTCGGTTCCACTGAAACTTCAGCCATCATAGGTAAGAAAAATTATAGAAAAAAACTCACTCCTAAACACAAGCAATCCAAGAAACTTCAAGATCTACCACCAGTAAATATATTCAATCCCTGACGCTCCACATTTAAGAGGAGTAATAGTTGTTCATCGATACCCAAGAGCCATAAACGTAATAAAAACCCTTTGAGTTTCTCCTTGACTGCAAAATTGAAATGGTTAAATTCTAAACATTGAACGAACAACAGTAATGAGTCATCAACCCTTTGAGCTTCCCTCTGATTGCAAAATCGGTTTTTTTTTTTTTAGACTTAATGTTTTAAATCAATTACTTTTCCTCTTTCTCGGAGATTTTGCCAAAGTTATTCCAAAACTTTTGAGAAACTTGATTCATTAAAATCAAAATCAATCCTTTGAGCATTTCCATGAACACAGATGATCGTATGTTCGTTTCCCTCGGGAACCTCGAAACTCTGTTTTTCTCATTGACTGAGTGAGAAACAACCGAAGAAGATGATAAAAATTCCGACTCCAGCCCGTTTTACTAAATCGGACACAACTTTTCTGATGTTCTTAAAGATAGCCCCGATAGTATTTTAAGTTTCAAATAAACCCCTTTTACAAAATTATTACTCCAAAAGGGTTAAAACAAAATGAGTAGCTAGAAAGAGAAGATTATACAAAGTAGATGTCCGAAAAACTAATATAGTAGTATTAATTGAAACAGTCAGATGCTAACCAAAAGAGTTTATACCGATTAGATATAGCAAAAAGTTGAACTTTTGGTTTGAACATTGCTACTCAAGTCTCAGTCTCAATCTTAGGCTTCTTAAAAAACCGCGTTTGAGGAACACTTGTTGAAGCTGATTCTATAGCTAGCAGACCAGTGCTTAAGGCAGATGATGTCACCATTGAAGCTCCCAATAATCTGATAACCTGCAAATGCATTTACAAGATCAATGGATATTATTTGGTAATATGTAGGTTGATGAAATCAAAAGAAACAATTTTTGACAAGCTTTTCTTACCTCTTCTTTTGTCATATTGATCACTCGAACTTCAACCTCATCTAGGTATTGGATAAGCTTCATTAACTTGAAGTTATCCTTATCGAGTTAAGGATAAGGATAGGAAAGTTATCTCTATCGAGATAAGGATAAGGATAAGACCTAATCTTGTTGTGATCAAAATATAATTAGGAGTTAGCTAATTCTAAAGATAATAGGAATAGGAAGATGTGTCATTCCTATAAATACCAAAGTTGTGATGTAACTTTGGGTAGAAGATCAAGAACAAGAGTTTGAGATGTTTAGTTTTTGAGTGAGTTTTCTAAACAGCAATAAAGAGAGTAGTCTTTATAATTCTTGTGTTCTTGAGCTGTAAACACTTTAATTGGTATCAGAGCGTTTGGTATCGATTCTAACCAACGAAGGAGGTGTTCGGTGAGACTCACGGCGGAGCTCTCGACGAAACACTACGGAGAACATAGGAAGCTCGTGGAGGAGTTCTTCTTCGGTGATCTGAGACGGTGGTCGACAATTAGGCTGAAAGCAGACCTTCAGGCAAAGGAGCAGCTTTTCTTGAGATTTGAATTGAAGTGTTACGTGATCAAAGCCAAAAGGACATCGCTGCTGTTTTCGGAACAGAGCATCGATGGTGTTGACAAAACAGAGCAGTGTTGTTGTCGACGAACTGAAGCCGTCAGCAGGAGAGAAGAAGTTCGCAAACTAAATCAGACAGACAGAGGCGAAGCTCTGTTTGTAACGAAAGAGGAAGCTTTCGGCGGAGGAGAAAGCTCTGTCGGTGGAAGCTTCGGTATAACAGAGGAGGAGCTCTATTTTCTAATCAAGGAAGCGTTATTTTTTTTTGGACGAAACAGAGGAGAAGCTCTGTTGAATTCTCGGCGGGACAGAGGCGAAGCTCTGTCGGTGGTGAAGAAGGTTTCGGCAGAGAAAGCTTCGACAAGAACAGAGACGTTACTCTGTTAGGATTTCCGGCGGAACAGAGGTGTATCTCTGCTGGAGTAGTCGTGAAATCTCAGCAGGTGAGAAGCATCTGTTAACCGGAACAGAAGCGGAGCTCGGTACCTTCGTGAAAGAGAGAGAGAAACGAGAGGTGATAGCTTTGTGCGCCACAGCTCGTTTTCGGAGGAAGTCGAAGATCTGATTTGGTCGGTTAGGTGTTTGGTTCAGTTGTTGGGTTGGCTGAATTGATAACATAATTTGGACCAGCTGGTTTGGGCTAACCGATTATTTGGTCTGGCATTGGTGAAATTGGGCCTTTGGCGTTGTGGTCATTTGGGCCGAGTAAGGGTTGCGAGGATTTGATAGTGTGGGCCAATTTTAATCAGATTTTTGGGCTGGGGTTGTTGACAAAAACAGAGTAGGGTTTCTTTGTCGACAAATTAAAGACTTTACTAAGTGAAGATAGGCGAGCGGTCATCTACACTGCTGAGAACCTATCAACGGCGTAACCGAGCTATGGAGGACACGACTAATTCTCAGACACGGA